>JAODUJ010263175.1:0-10233 GCA_027564615.1 Psolus chitonoides
TTGGTGTAGGTCAAATGTCAACAGAGGTCAAGTACTGTGAAAACCTTGTAACCACCATAACTTGATACACCAAACTTGTAATTGAGTTCATACTTCATATGTTTGTTCATCATGTAGTTAGTACATGGTCCCTGTTACTTTCAGCTGAAGTCAACATGCAGAAATCAAACACTGACAATCTTCTTAGCAACATAACTTGGTAATGTCAACTTCAGTTGTTGACATACTTGTTAAGTTGTTATGTGTTTCATTTAAATTATTCTGGCAAGGTATCACACTGCGGAGTTGCAGTCTTGTTAGTTCATACCAGCTAGCTGGTGGGAGCTATTGTGATAGTGCTATGTCTATATATCAATCTATCTGTCTATCTCTCTGTTAACAGTTGTTAAATAGCTTCTATGCGTACACACTTTGACGGATTTTGACAAAACTTGGACACAATGACCAGTGGGTGATGGGCCATCAAAGGTCATGCATAGGTCAGTACAGTTTCGATTGTACATTGTTGAGGGTTTGTCATAATAATGCTCCGGTAGTGCTACCTTCAGGGTGTTCAGGGATTTTGGGTGGATGGTCATCTTGGTGGTCATCTGGTGGTCAATTCAGGCCGAGGTTGTCGGATGGACATGAAAGTTGGCACATATAGTAAACAATTGGCGGCAAAAATTGTGAAGGTCAATTGGAGGTCATTTAAATTCAATTTATAGATTTACATTACACTTGCTACATGTAGTCATTTTAAAGGTCCGTTGGAGGTCATCAGAGGTCATTTGAGGTCAAAATATAGACTTACATGGAACTTGGTACATGCAGTCAACATTTAGTGCTGAACATTTTAAAGGTCATTTGGAGGTCATCGGGGGTCATTTTGAGGTCAAATTATCAATTGACATGATTCTAGTATTTGTCTTCCCGACCCCTGAATCCTCCCTCGGCACATAAGGGTTATCCCAGTGTTCAAAATGTGAAGATCATTTGGTGGTCATGAGGGGTGCTGAACATTGTTATGGTAGTTTCGATGTCATCAGAGGTCATTTGAGGTGGATTTTTTTTAATGCAATAAACTGGGTACAATAAACTGTATTTTGACAGTACTTTTATGTTATGTGTTAGTTACTTTTATGTTTGTGTTAAATCAATGTTACCGAGTAGAACAGTTGTGATGGTCATTTGGGAGAACAATTGTGATGGTCACAGTTTACTGAATCAGTCAGTTTTTGGTAAACTTTGATGTTAATTGTTTGTGCAATTAAATGATGGCGTGTGTATGTGTGTGTATGTGTGTATGTGTGTGTTTGTCTGTGACGCCCCTTGTAAACACGATACAACTGGAGAACACAAAAGGTGTACAAAGTTCATACTTGGCCTGTAGGTTGCCCATATGGGGACAATAATCTTGTTTTTGATGGATGTCAAAGGTCATTTGAGGTCAGCAGCGGTCAAAGACTGAAAACCCTGCAGCAGCAGTTGTGTATGTTGTCCCTGTTTGTCTTGTCTAAAGCGCAACAAGACTTAGTTGTGTGTTGCACTTTATAAGAACTGTATTATTATTATTATTATTATTAGTATTGTTATTATTATTATTATTATTTTCATTATAAACATCATAACTTGACAAGGAAAACTTCGATTGAGCTCATACTTGGTATGTGTGTTCATCATAGTACATAGTTCCTATTGTTTTGTGTAAAGGTCAAAGATCATTTGAGTTTAACAGAGTTCCAACACTGAAAGCCCCATGTAAACATTGTAGTAGTAGTAGTAATCTAAACAGCCTCTAACATGGCTGTGGAGCCTGGTGACAGTAGTCACCTGGCTATCTCAGATCATTGCCTTAAAAGAATTAACAGAGACAGCATGCACTGCTCCTGACTCCAACTTGTTCCAAGCTAGAGCAATTCGGTTTAAAAAGAAATTATGCCTTGCAGAAAAATAAGTACTTTCACGCATCACTCCTAAATCATGACCTCTAATACCACTATCTGGCTCAGATGCCCTGATTGAAGGAGTTACATAATGTCCTTTCTGACACTGGACTTGTTCCAATCCATGACAAATTTTGAAATACTGAATAAGATCACCCCTAACACGTCTAACTTCCAGAGTAGTCCAACCCAGCACGTTCAATCTCTCCTCATACGATAAACCTCTCAACTCGGGCACCAGTCTAGTGGCCCTGTGCTGCACCTGCTCAAGTTTGAAAATATCGCCTTTCATATACGGACTCCAGACTGAACACGCAAATTCAAGATGAGGTCTCACAAGGGCACAATATAATAAATTAAATATTTCCACAGTAAAATGTGAACATGTTCTTTTCAGTAAACCAAGCATTTTGTGAGCTTTTGCAGCAGCTGCCTCAACCTGAGCATGAAACTTCAGATCAGGAGTAAAATAAACCCCTAAATCCTTTTCATTAACAGTGGTCAACAACGGTGTAACCTGTTTGGTAACTGGATCAAAAATTGTATAAGAATAATTAGGATTGCCATGACCGAGGTGCATAACCTTGCATTTTTCATAACTCAAATTCATAAACCAGTTATTGCACCAGTCTGTCATATTATCAGCATCGTTTTGAACACATTGCTTACTGGAACCACCAGGAAGAATAAGTGCAATTAGTTTATTGTCATTAGCATATAGGCGACAATGATTTTGGAAAATCTCTGGCAAATCATTGATAAAAACCACAAAAAAACAGCGGGCCCAATACAGATCCCTGTGATACACCACTCAAGACAGGAAGCCAGTCAGACAATCAAGAATGTTGTCGCAATACCATTAAGCTGCCAATTTAAATAAAACTCTCCTATGGGACACCTTATCAAAGGCCTTAGCCATATATAACACATCAGCACAGTAGCCATCGTCCAGAATATTTGTTATAATATCCAGTGATTCTAATAAATTAGTGGCACAAGATTTACCTGGCACAAAGCCATGCTGCTTATCATTAATCAAATTGTTATCAAGCAAATGGGACATCACTACATTTCTGACCATCTTTCCCATACCTTTGCATGGCACAGAGGTTAAAGAAACAGGGTTGTAGTTGGCAGCCTCTAATTTGGAACCCTTTTGAACAAAGGAGTGACATTTGCCTCCCTCCAGGCAGTTGGTAAAATACCAGAAACTAAACTTTTTTGGAAAATAAGTGCCAATGGTTTAGCCATAGCTGCAGAACAATTAGACAACACATGAGGATGAACCCCACCATTCCCAGGTGTCCTATTTCTGTCCAAGTTAGACAAAAGATTCTCAACTTGTGTCACTGTGAAATCCATTGTACAAATGTTATCGTTACTTACATTTGCAAAGGTAGGCATGTCACCAACGTTGTCCTCAACAAAAACGTTATGAAACTGCCTGTTTAGAGCAGCTGAAATTATCATAGGATCATTTGTAATAGCCTTTCATGGTGCCAACCAGTGTTCCGACCTTGACACCAGAGTCTTCTTTTCTTTTGAATCAGCTGTTTGACATTCCTATCCATACACTTGGGCTGAGAGGTCTTCATACTATCCCATGACTTATTTGGAATACATTTATTACAAGCCATCTCATACTCATCAAGAAAACAGCACAACAGCCATTTACATCACAATCTGATTTTTTTTCAACCCAATCAATATCATGAAAATATTTGCTCAGTTTATCGAAATCACCCTTTTGTTATCTCTGTAAATATCTGATAATGAATGGTATGACCACGATGTCCAAAACTATTCTCACCTAAAGGAGCAAAATTTTAGAGATCTGGGACTTTTTCTACAAATCCCTTTTTATCAAACCTAGGCAACAGTCCACAACAAACCACCTTAGCCCTAGACGGCTTTGTGAATGCACTCTAGCCTATATTTATATTTTCGCTCCCCTTGACGCTAAAATCTGGTTAACTCTGGCTACATACGCCACTGTGCATTACATATAGAATCTCCGAGTGATATTATAGGCGATGTAATCCTTTAACTAACAGCTTGAGGAATTGTCCTTCGAAAGGAATAATAAAATGTCACTTGAAGAAGTCAACGTCAATTGTTACTCTCTTCGAAAAATTAGTAGAAAGTTAGCTTGATTAAAACTGGCTTCTTTACAACAAAATTATATTACAGAGGTTTTCATGTGATACGAAATGCTTTTAAAAATTGTCGAGGCTCGTAACATATTCGATAGTTTTGTTTGTCTAATCATTTCGGTTGAAGATATCAGGCAGTGATTTAAGAGCCTCGAATGTTGAAATATAAGTTTAACATGGAAGCCAAGAGCTTTGTGATTCCTTGTCTTTAGATTTAAAACATAATACCGTGAACGTACATGGCAATTTTCACTGTTCGACCTCTGTTTACCTCAGATGGATATAATGGATCTCCACAAAATAGGAATGAAAAACTCATTATACATATCATATAAAATGTTGTATTAACTATGATGAACAGACAAACTGAGTATGAGCTCAATTTAAATGTGCTTCAGTATAAGTTATGGTGTTTACCACTTTTTCAATATTTGACCTCTATTGACCTCAGATGACCTCTGACGTCAAAAACAGCAGTAATCATGAACTAACTATGATGAACATACATGAGCACAATTGAAGTTTGTCCGATCAAGTTATTATTCTTGTAAAGTTTTCAGATGTTTACCTCTGTTAACCATTGACCTCCACCAAAATCATAGCGATCATGTACTAACTAGGATAACACACACACCGTGTATGAGCTCAATTGAGGCCTGCCCTGTCAAGTTATGGTGTTTACAGGATTTTCAGTGTTTGACATCTGTTGACCTCAGATGAACTTTGACCTCCATTAAGAAGAAGAGAGATCAGGTACTGACTATGATGAATACAAATATCAAATATGGGCTCAATTGAAGTTTTCCTCATCAAGTTATAGTGTTTACAAAGTTTTCAGTGTTTGACCTCTGTTAACCTCGGATGACCTTTGACCTCTACCAAAACAATAGGAATGATGTACTCACTATGGGTAATATACTGACCAAGTATGGGAATGAACGAACATTATTGTATATCGTTTACTCATCGTGTTTACAAGCAATGACACACACAGACACACACGTACATGCAAGCATGGCAGCATATATTCCTTTTATTTGCCTCTGGCAAGGAATCAAGAAGTGATTAAAATTTCTACTCTTTTCGAGAAATTCCTAGACAGCCAAATTGACATTTTAAATATTGAAATTTGCTTCTTTACAAAAAAAAAGTTGACCTCGAATGATATTCGATATTTTTGGTTGTCCATTTGAGGATATCATCACGTGATTCAAGAGCCTACATCCGAGCGACTCTTTTGAAGACGATGATAAATGCAATAATAATAATAATATACATCATTTATAGTGCGCCATCTACTAGTTACCTTTTCCGAGACGCATGCAGAGGTTACCCCTGGTCATTGGTAACGTGAAAAAGACCGTGCCAGCACCCCAGGCGCACGTTCGCCCACAAACAACTACACCCTTGGCAGCCAATGGAGCGGCGCCCCGTCCGTTACCTCACAGGGTACCCATTTGCACTTTTTGTTTTTTTTAACAAAGTGACATGCGGAAGGGCGACCCAATAGCTAGTGAGGCAATTGTGATCTCAGATTTAAAAGGCTGAAGATTGGAAGTGGTCGGAAAAACACGGGGGAGCATATTCCAGGCACGCGAAGTGCGAGGAAAGAAATAACGAGCATAGTTTCGGTGCGATGGTGAGGGATACGCAACCGAAAAGGGTGACCAGACGAAGATGCACGTGTAGTACGGGTCATCTGATGCAGTGGAGGAATAGCACCCCGAAGTTCAGAGGAGCACTGGCCGTGAGAGTAGCGATAGAGAAGACAGAGGGAGGACACCGACCTACGGTGAGACAATGACTGAAAAGTGGCAGTGAGAGAGTCATCATTGATAAGACGAATAGCCTTTCTCTGTAGAGCAGAAAACGAAGCACCACCCCAAATATGGCAACCATACTCCTGTTTTATAATAATTTGACAGTTTTCATGCCAAAGGAATTGATTTTTTGGAAAGTGACTGTTTCGCTGAGAAAAAAATATCATAAACATAATTATCTGATTACAAAGAAATACTCTCGCAACACTGTGCCAAAAAAATTAATTCATGGCCTTCAATCAGAAAGACACACTTCACCTTATCTTTAGAAACGGGGAGGATGTAGATAGAGAGAGAGAGCAACATATTTCAAGTACCTGGAAAGACACGTTGAAAGTTCGGAGAAAGACAATAATATCAGAAATGCACGAGCATGGATAGTCATGAAGAGAATGAGGAAAATTTAGAGATCAGAGATGAGCACAGAAAGAAAAATCAACCTCTTTCAAGCAACAGGGGAATATGTTCTTCTCTATGGCTGTGAAGCATGATCCATTACCCGTAAGATTGCCAAGCAACTTGACGAATACAACACATGCTCAGCCTTCTAAGATCAGCCTTAACCATAAAGTTGACCAGGATAACCATATCATCAATGCGAAGCTCTATGGAAGTCTACCAGCAAGCAGTTGACAAGATCAGATCAAGAAGAATGAAACTGACCGGGCACTACTACAGAAAGAAGGATCGGCGTATCTCCTGTCTCATGTTTAGACTCCCACATATGGCGGTAGATCCAGAGGGAGCAAACTCAAACCACATGAGCATGTAGAGGACTCCGAGTCATGTTTAAGGGCTATGTCTCAATACGAACGTACCCTAACGAGTCGTTGTGTAACACGAGGCGCCTAATGCAGAATTGATCAAAAAATAATGAAAGACGCGGCTCCAAATTCTGATTTGAAAATTACATTTATTCTCTCCAAAAATAACTAATCACTGAGTTCGTTGTCAATTAGGAACATTGGAGGGGTGGAACCCTTTGGCCGGTTTTAGAGAATCAAACGAGCTGAACAGAATCCACCTCTGCGATTTGCTAGTAACAGGATCCATTGTCCGCTATGTAGTCAGATAGCATCGCTTTTCTGACATGCGTAGGCTATTAATTAGGTCAAACTCTGAGCCAATCAAAATTGACGACTCAACCCAAAATGCGTGCTGTTGGTCACGCATTGATTCCAGACACAAACTGATATAGGCCTATTCTTAGTTTACTTACACCAGTGCTTTCACACATCAAACTTCTAATTCCTCAAATAAACTCAAATTTCCCTAGATCTTGTCAAATATTCTTCAATTCAGATTTCAAGCCCCGATTTTTGCCGCAGCGGGCCATATTTTTTTCCAATTTGCATCAATATTCCATGCGCTATATTTTGCTCTCCAGTGAATATAATGGTATTATTATTGGTTGTGGTCATTCACCCGATCGTGGTCTACATACACTGCATACACTAACATACATTGCATACACTTGTGTACGTATGTAAGTCATGTCAGCACATTGTCGGTATCATAGGTTAGGGTACGAAGGATCGGTTAAATAAGCAGGACAGCTGTGCTTATTTAACCGACGATCGGGTAAATAGGCCCCACCATTATTATTAGCTTAGTAGGCTAATGACGCGTGGGCCTATTACCAAAATACAATGCGCAATTTTCTTAGATGTTCCTAGAGGAGGAAGAGGGGGCAGTCTGCCCCCTAAAAATAATTGGGACCTAAGATTTGGGCAGAATATCGCCCAAAATTCGGGCAATACTACTAGGAATTTTGTTGCAAATAGTGTAGTTAATGAGAATTGTACAGTTCATGACGTAAATGTTTGCCCGAATGACCGAATCTGTTGCCCGAATCTGTTTGCCTGAATATGATTTTCAGACAAAATCCCTCAAAAATTGTGCGCGCTTCGCGCGCAGTACTTTCTTTTTGTGATAGACATATATTAGCTACATACAAAGGCTATACTATGCAATGTAGGCAATGCCATGTACTGTATGTAGGCTAGACCTGATTGGATCAATTATGATTCTTTGAGACATCATACACTAGCTTGGGAGTACTAGGCTATGCGGCAAGAAATTTGTGCAACATATCGACATAGTATAGGCTACAAGCCAAAATTTGGGCAATATATAGGCAGTACTAGTGGGAAGTTGGTTGTGAATAATGAATGTACAGTTCCGAGACATAAATGTTCGTCCAAATGTCTAAACTGTTGCACGAATAGGATTTGCAGAAAAAATACCAATATTTGTTTGCCGCTTCGCGCACGCTAGCAGCCCATATGGTTTTGATAATGCGACAAATCTTCCACCCTGTCTCCTTAGACCCTTTCACGAATCACTAATTTAGCACGCGGCCACCAACGGTTTGGCAACCCCTGTCCTAAACTATGCAAACCTATGCATATATTACAACCCTCCCGATTCAGCCTGGCATCTCCTAATTTTTCAACTCACTGCCAGCCTCTGGAATTTCTACAAAATTACCACAATTTCCTTTTTTTTTTCTCAAATTTTTTTATTCCTTGGCGACAGCCGAAGGATTCTATGCGATCACGACTGCGTGTGTATAATATGTAGTGTGTGTGTGTGACACTTTGCTTGTAACCACGTTTTCTCAGGAGTTCCACAACGGTTTGATCTCATACTTCGCATGTGTGTTCCCAATATTGAATAGATGATCCTTATTGATTTTGGTGGAGGTCAAAGGTCATATGAGGTCAACAGGGGGTCAAACACTGAAAACCTTGTAACCACATCATATCAGCCATCCTATAGTGGATTGATCTCATACTTTGTATGTGTATTACCAATATTGAGTAGATGATCCCTACCGATTTTGTTGGAGGTCAAAGGTCATATGAGGTCAACAGTTGCCAAACACTGAAAACCTTGTAACCTCATTATCTCAGCCATCCTACAGTGGATTGATATCATACTTGGTATGTGTATTACCAATATTGAGTACATGATCTGTATTGATTTTGGTGGAGGTCATATGAGGTCAACAGAGGCCAAACAGTGAAAATCGTGTAACCACATTATCTCAGCCATACTACAGTGGATAGATCTCATACTTGGTATGTGTATTGCAAATAGTGAGTAGATTATCTCTATCGATTTTAGTGGAGGTCAAAGGTCATAAGGTCAACAGGGGTATCTCAGCAGTTATACAGTGGATTGATCTCATACTTGGTTGGTGTGTTTTCCAAATTGAGTAGATGGTCTCTATTCATTCTGAAAGAGGTCAAAGGTCAAATAAGGCCAACAGGGCTTAATCACTGAAAACCTTGTAACCACATTATCTCAGTCGTTCTAGGGTGGATTGACCTCATACTTGAACTCATATCAATATTAAAAGACATCAAAGGTGATTAGAGGTCTGACACTGACTACCTGTACCTACAATCCACTCTCAACAACACCACAATGGATAGATATATATATGCGGAGAAAACATGAATGCCAAGGAATCACAAAGCCTGTGGCCTTCTGGTTAATATAATGCATAGGCCAGCTAGTAGCCTACCTGCGCTGACACCCACCACACAACCACTGGCCGTTGAATTATTTATTTGGTAGGCCCAGTATGCAAAGTATGGCAATTGCACACCCGAGATTTTTTGTTCAGTTCCCCATTGTACACCTGGATATTTTTATTTTTTTCAGCATGTTTGTGATTGAGCCTGAAGAGTTTGATCATTACAGCACCTTGGAGAAGTTTATTCGCCTGGTGGACAAGCTGTCTGTGGTGGCTCTCATCGCCGAGAAGGATAACGTTCTTCTCTTTCACTACGTTTTATCATTTTATGAATTGGTAGGTTACCACGAGTGTAAGAACCAGTGATGGGGTGGAGGGGCACCATCAGCCCCTTCAGTCAAAGGGTGTGGGATATATCATCCCCTAATCAAAGGCATAACATGTGACTATGGTGGCTCTTATTGCTGAGGTTTCTCTTCCACTATGTTGTATCATTTTATGAATTGGTAGGTTACCATGTGTGTGAGAACCAGTGATGGGGTGGAGTGGCACCGTCAACCCCTTCAGTCAAAGGGTGTGGGGCCTATCAGCCCCTCAATCAAGGGCAGAACATGTGGCTGTGGTGGCTCTCATCACTGAGGATAACATTTCTCTCTTCCACTATGTTGTATAATTCGGGGTGTGCACGCGGCCTTGAAAACCTGGAAAGTACTTGAATTTCATTTCGGTTTTTCAAGGCCTCGAAAGTTCTGGAATTTTCAGGAAAGTCCTTGGAAACACTTTGCAGGGTGCTTGAGAATTGTTCAATAACCTTTTGATCACAAAGAACTCAAATATATTTCAGGAAGTGT
>JAODUJ010263286.1:0-10233 GCA_027564615.1 Psolus chitonoides
AAACTATAGTTCGACAGACCGCCCAACTTTGTGGGGCATTTTTCGGAGGTCTGTCTAAGGACGATAAATAGAACGCCGACACGAGCAAACGGTAACTTTACACTACAGCGACAACCCTAATAGAATTTCCATGCCAGAAATAGATGGAATAGACACCTTATTCACCATTTCGGTTCACCTGGTTCCAAACATATATCACATTTATGTTTTTCAAGATTGCGGCGAAGTTGCAAACTGCTGCAATTCTGGATTTAGTGGTCAGGCTGGTCTCAAAACTGTCCAATGACCACCCAAGGGGGTTTGTCATGCTAGAATTAGCGGGAGATGACACTTTGTTCATCAATCAACCTCACCTGGTTGAGAGATATTACAATTATGTTTTTCAAGACGGTGGCAGACAGCGGCCATCTTGGATTTAGAGATCGAGCTGATCTCGAAACTCTCAAATAACCACCCAGTGTATTTCTCATGCCAGAATTAGCGGGAAATGACACCTTGTTCATCATTTTACATCACCTTATTCCAACGATATTACAGTTTATGTTTTTCAATTTGGGCGAGCAACCGCCATCTTAGATGTAGAGGTCAGGATGATACCGAAACTCTACACTAACCACTCCACTCTCCATACGAAAAAAGCTGGAATTGACACTTTTACATATCTTTTCCAAGTTGGTGGCCTGTATTCATGTTGTATTTTTCTCTCGGAATTCGCCCAAACTTTTGGGAGGGGTATATGGGCTCATTTTGCTTTAAATGCCCCAAAGTACCATGATCCATTCTTAAACCAACCTTCGCTCTCCGTGGTCCCCGGTCTCCCATACACTACATGTCCCCACTATCGCCCACACATGCCCTCAACTGATCTCCCAAGAACCTATCCATACAGTCGTCCTCTTTGCAACAACTGTCTGGGGTGTGATCGATTTCACAATATATACGGGCCCGAAAGGCTGTTTTGATGTAAATGCACAGTTTCCGTTTATTTTGATGGATGGTTTATATCATTGCATGCAAGCGATGTACTTAGATGTACATTGTAGAGGGCAGATTGACTGTAGAACGGCATAGCATCTACGCCTCGTTAGAATTAACATTCGTGGTAATGTGTGCCAATTGCCTCGTATTTCAATTATCAGTCCGAAAATAATGGACGACATGACAGTCACAGCAGTTATACCAATAGTTTAAACATTTGGAGACGTGTTTCAGAAACCCCGACATTAAAATTGGGGGTTGCGGCCGTCTAAGGGTCACCAAAATATTCGGATAATTGCGTATATTGTTAAGAAAGCTGCGACGCGACAATCGTTCTCCAACATCACGAATTTAGGCATCTTTTAATGATATTTCACGTGTACTGTTTGATGAAGGTCGCAGTGGTAGACCGGAAGTGGATGGGCTAGGCATATATAGCCGTTCCGATTGGGTTGACCTTCATAATTCGGGAACATGAATATAACTCTTGTAAAATATGTCAACATTTTTAATATGAGCATTCTCCATTACTAAAAATATTCTCAAGGGGGATGGAGTGTCGCCACGGTGACTGAGATGGGAACAAACAAGTTTGGAGTTTTACCGCTGGTTTGAGCTCTTGTTCTGTAGCGGCAAAGTGCTTCTTTTGGGTGTTGAATTTTTAGTTCAAGGTATAGGCTGGATCGACTCTGGGGATAAACAACACGTAGCGAGTTGCAGATGGGTAATCATGGATAATCCACCACCTATAATATTGGAATAATCCGATTCACTTATGGTGGTTAAAATAGGTGTAACAGACACAAACACACAGACATACAGACAAACAGACACACACATACACATGCGTAACTGCAAAGATTCCTTTTACTAAGATGGAAATTTGGGTCACTACAAACAAGTTTGAAGTCTTACCACTGGTTTAAACTAGTGTTGTGTGTAGGGTTACCATATTTCCCCAATTAAAAAAGAGGACAGCTTCCTGGAGCAGTTATTGATCTGTATCCTGGGGGACTCAGAGTTTAATGGGAGGGGTGTCCACTCCCCATTGAGAAAATGTGGATTGATTATGTGTCCTTAGATGCAATCTGGTGCTATATTCTTCATCTTTAGAAGTTACTTTTTATGTTCAAGAATTTTCATTTTTTTATTAGTCCGTCCGATATTTTTCCTTTTTCAATTAGGGCAGATCAAAAAATTATACTATAGAAAGGGAAAATGATATACAGATTGTTCACTTGAACACATACTAGTTAAATATGTAAACTGTCGGGCTGTTGACACCTGTTGGGGATAATAGCGTAGGCTATAGTAGGCCTATTCGCACCTATTTGTACAATGAAGCAACACCATGCTCAAGCAGATTGCCCAGCGCGAAGCGCGCCAATGTTGTTAGGGTATTGAAGAATCATTTACCCCTTAACGTACCGCACGCGTAAGGTGAACAATGGGGGTCTTGAAATTCTAACCCTGGCCGGTAATTCGATGTTTTATTTCAGAGTTAGCTGCAAAATATAGAAAGATGAATACCGAAGTCAAACCATCACATTGGGCTTACAGCTTGATTAGAGATGTCAAGAAGGTGCGAATAGCAACACAATCCGGACAATGCAATGAGAGCGCACCAAGTGCGCGAAAATGTCAGTGTTATCATGTGTTCGACAGGTTTTAGACGGCAGGTTCGGAACAAGTGACACCACATAACAGACAACGAAATGAAACATTACTGACTGCCCGCGAAGCGGATAAATGATATATCCCATCTTTGAGTTATGAGCAGCTCATTTCGCACAAGCGACAGCACGTGAAAACATATGCTGACGCAACTGCACTGCGCGCATTTTTGTTTCTTAAGTATTATGCAGATCTTCAGAGAGATTTTAACACCGACCGATATTAAATTACACAAGACAAGCAATTCATTTTGTACTGTTTACTCAAATTCCCCCTTTCCACAGTCCCTTCTCGGGGCCCAATAGCAGTGAGCAATTGTGAGCTCCCTCCAGCGTCCCCCCTCCATCTAGATGCATCATCGATATCTACAATTTTGGCATTTCACTAAAATCTAAACAATCCAGTCAGTTAATGTTTGTGTCAACAGGAAACTCTACAAAAATACGAATGGCTCACCTTGCAGCCGCTACGTATATTTTCCTGATTCATCGGCAATGATGAATTCCCTATCAAGGCTACTATAGCCTACTTACAGTCTGAAATCCTATGAGTGATGGCCGGATGATAGCAACGAAACTAGTTGGGCGCACTAATACCCAGTAATGCGCATGTGTAGAAAAACAGTGCACTGCGTAACTGACAGATAGTTTTCGTAATATATGTAAGATCTGTCAATGCGTACAGTTACGCAGACAAACCTGCCGGCCGTATGGCAAGCCGTTTTAACATTAACCTCCCAATTTGATTTAAGTGTAATGTATTCCACTTAAGTGAAATGTATTCCACTTAAGTCAAATGTATTCCACTTAAGTGAAATTTTTTTCCACTTAAGTGAAATTGAATTTCACTTGAGTCGATTTCCACTCCACTTAAGTAAAAATGGATCTTTCTATTTCACTTAAGCTGAATTGCATTTTACTTAAGTGGTATTGTATTTTACTTAAGTCGAATTGCATTTAACTTAAATGGAATCGTATTTTACTTAAGTGAAATACAATTCTTCTTAAGTGAGATACCATTCCACTTAAGTAAAATGCAATTCCACTTAAGTAAATACAATTCCACTCAGGTGGTGGGCAAATCCACTTAAGTGAAATGCAATTCCACTTAGGTAAAATAGGTCTTGTCGCTGTCTATTTCACTTGAGTGAAATTGTATTTTACTTAAGTAAAATACAATTCCACTTAAGTAGAATTGCTCCTCATGAATATGCATTACGTTGCAGCCGTGACGACGAAGCTAGGTTGTTGCAATTCAAATTCAATCACATTCTACCGTTTAGTGCTAGGCTAGGCGGCTAGGCCTAGTCAGTGTATCATTCGATTCCAGACATGGCTAGCAACTATACACAACTTTCTTTGTTGGAATGCGATCGAATAATCTCTACCGTTCGACATACGATTCAGAGTGTTGTGCACTGTGCAACACTGCAATCAGTATCAGGTATAGTGTAACTACTATGTAAAAGCCACACTTGCCGTGTCATGCCACGTGTGTGTGTCGCGACGCCAGAAGTAGTTTGGATTGGCGCGTAATGGCTTAGCCAATGAGGGCCTTAGAAGAACTAGCCAATCACATTTCACTTAAGTGAAATAGCATTCAACTTAAGTGAAATACAATTCCACTTAAGTGAATTCGACAGGACATTTCACTTAAGTAGAATACAATACCACTTAAGTAAAATATAATTCCACTTAAAATGCAATTCCACTTAAGTTAAATGCAATTAGACTTAAGTGAAATGCTATTCCCCTTAAGTGAAATAGGTCTTGTCACCGTCTATTTCACTGAAGTGGAATGCAATTTTATATTCCACTTAGCCTAAGTAGAATTGCATCGACCTTAAGTAAAATTGTATTCTACTGAAGTAACATAGCATTCTACTTAAGTAAAATGCATTACACCAAGTGAAATTGGGAGGTAAATGTTGAAACGGCTTGCCATACAGCCGGACGAAAGCGTCTAGTGCTGAACGCAGCTGGCTACTGGCCCTTTGTTCGCCACATTCTGGTGGTTACGTAACAGTGTGTCATGCTCCAATACCTCTGGACCGCCTGCTAGAAGAACGGGGCACGCAGGGAAGTGACGAGAGATAAAGACTTCAATGTGTAGCTCTATATTGGCTGCGTTTTAGTCAACTGTCAGCGGACTGTTAGTTGACATATATGGGCATCTCCATACCATATATGGTATGGGGATGCCCATACATGTAAACGAACAGTGAACTAACAGTTGACTAAAACGCGGCGATTAATTCATACAGAGGTTTTTCATTACGCGCACAAAGTTTGCCGTGCAAACAAACCAGCGTGACACTGTTGACAACAAATTCCAAGCATCGCAATTTTTTCAAAATTGTTAATAGGAAGAAATTTAGGGTGTTACACAGTGACATTGTTGTTGGAACTGATATAGGCCCTATTATAGGTTGCGACAGGTGATTTTACCAACACTAGACAATTGTTGAGGTAAATCTGATAAAATTCAGACCAAAGTGACTAAATTTCTCTACATCGTGTGTGTCATAGGTATGTAGTTAGTAGTAGTATTACACATGTCGGAATTGCGTTCTTCGTATATCGTCCTATTGTGTCAGTCTAAGACAAAAGCGCCTATACACGTACCATGAGGTTACCCTATCTTCGTGCAGACAGTGGGACGTCACAGGAAAAACCTTTATTATGTTGAATAGAATGTCAGGACGTCAGTCTAAATCCATCAGATAGCTGGAACATCTCTTCAAATATCACCTTACGGTTTACAATTTTCATATTCTTTTCGCCTACTTTGTTGATAATTATTTTTCACTTGATTGTTTTCCCACCAGGGGGAGCAGGGGTAAAATCAAACATTTCGACATAGCTTGCCTACGAGATAAAAAGTACCAGGTCGTCGGGGAACTGAAGGACTTCAGGTCGATGAACAACCTTATACAATACTATAAAATGGTAAGTAGCCTATAAGGATGGTCTCGGAAATGGAATGGGTAATATAGTTCGAACACATAAGAGTTAGGTGTAAAATATCATGGCCTAGGAAGCCATTAATTAAAACTAGTTTTGTGTCTGTAGTAACCATGGCAACACGTCATGCGCTTTGCAGAGATGAGTTGGCATGCGACTGTCCACAGTTTGCATAGTATTAGTTAGAAGTACGTTTGTGTCTGTAGTAACCATGGAAACACGTCATGCGCTTTGCATAGATGTGTTGACATGCGGCTGTCCACAGAATGCATAGTATAACCTAACCCTTTAGACCATGTCTGCCTCTTCCCCTGGCCACGCATAGCTCGAAACTGCCGAGCATGGGGATGCAGGGGTACTGGGGCTCGACGCCACTGGGCTGTTGCGAACAAAAGGGACAGACAAAATCCTCCTGTCGGCCATTGTCGCGCAAATTCCCCCTGCCTAATGTCAGCCATGGGTAGCCTAGGAAAAGTGGTGGCGTTAGTGGGGGCAGTGAGACACACCTCCCCCGGAGTGCTCTCCCCCTCCCCCGTCGAGGGGAAAATTACCTTTCGTGTGGGAGAAAAATGAAATATACAATGCAGTGTTGCTTGTCTGGGTCCCTCATCGAGAAACGCCGCCACCTGTCAAGGAAACCTCCCCTCAACCGTTCATCAATTCCTGACACCACTACGGTCCAGAAACCCTGAAGCGATCAGGGATGAACACTAGCATTTGCATTCTCCAGGCATGTGACTATGAGAATCCCTAGACCGGCCCCATCTGTCCAGCGGATCATTGTGAGAGAACTTCAGCCACTTACCCAAATGCTACAGGGAGAGCTGGTAGACACCTGTTTGCCACCACCACAGAGCCGTCGTGTGGAACGAATCCAATGAATCAGCCCTCCCAGAAGTTAAATGTTCCCGGTACAACGGGACCAGAAATTTGTGCGACCAACAACAACTTAAGAATAGCTTGTGAAAATCAGTATTTATAAGGGAGTCGAACCTGCAGCAGTCTGGCAGTGGTCTCTGTATAGTGTCCTGGAGGAGGGTTCTAAGGGGAGGATGCTCCCACCCCCTTTTAGATTTGTGTTCAATTTGGGGTGCTCAGATGCAAAATGATTTGTTGAAGAATTGTCAATTTGTTGGAAAAACATTGAGAATTACGTTTTTGAAATAGCTGTGTATTCACGATTGTAATGAGAACAGAGGGATGATTAGTACTGACAAAAAAGTGTTTCCTTTCTTTTTTCAGTACCCAATATCAGCTTTCGGTGACAAGTTAAATGAAGTCGGGTGTAGGGTAAGCATACACTGTTGTTAATCAATATTGTTATTATATATTTATTGTTACCACTGTTCCTTTGACAGGATTGTTGAAAAGTACCCTTTCCCGACTTACCCCGTCCCATGTCAGAGCCTCTTTCGAGGATTTTTTCACTGGGTACCAAGGAGTCTCTTGGGCAGTGGGGACCTCCTCGCCAACATGCAAAAAAGTTGTTCTGCCATGTATAGGGGTTTGGTTGACAACGGGAAACAATGCCGTCTGCTACAAAATGTATCGCTATTAAAAATATAAACAAGAGATTGCATTGGGGAAAATTGAACCCGGCTGTAATTGAAATAATAATAATACTGAAAACATGACTTGATGAGCATGCACCCAGTTTCCGTGGATTCATGCTATGACAAAAACATACTTGATGAGCCAAGCATATAACTCTTCAAACTATCACCTCATTAAAACTGGTTGTACTGTATGATGGGGGTACCCGTCGAGTGCGCACCTATGGGTTTTATCACCTCACAATCCTTGATAATCCTTCGACGAAGACCAGCGGGTGTTTTGTCTGAATCAACAATATCTTAAATACAGATGAACATACCTGATATGGAGTTTCGTAGATGAAGATAAAAAATGTGGTGTATTTCTAATGACTAGTCAGACCGAGTTAACTTTTTTCAACGTACCGTCGAGAGCGCAATGCCAATTAGATGGCGTGCTTTAAGATTCCAATGCAAGAAAAGCAGAAAAGAACGTCCCTAATGGCTATGCGCACGACAGTGGGCCTTCACAAAAACTTGAGGTGTTAAATATTCATCAGAAATTTGACCTTACCTTTGCTGTAAATAGCAACATGAAGCCTGGGCTCTGTAATAACTGCTATAACTTATCAATCAAAGGACGGAAGAAGAGAGAAGTTTGAGTGGTTAAAATCGATAATTTGGAGTGATTTTCTGGTCTTATCCGTTCAGAAACTTGTGGGTATTGTATAATCCAGAACTGTTGTATAAAAATGACATCTTAGTCATGAAAATAGAGAGAAATGCTCCTGAAATGGATTCATTTTGGTCGAAAAATAGTCGCCGATCGCCTATGTTGTTCGATGTTCCATTTCGAATACGTTGCTACGGTGATAAATAACATTTTGCCAGAGGAGCGTTCGACGGGTACGCCCAGTCGACGGGTACTCTACTATACTGTATTTGATCTCTCAGTTGTTCAATAATGTTCATTGTTTTACTTTCAGGAAGGTCACGTGATCGATTTCACAGAGCTACTAGAGGGAGCCGAAGACGAGGAGGGTCATTCTTGACGACACCCTAACGTGTTAACTTCGCTGTAACATTGCCGAACATATTTATTGAAACGGCTTGTAGCAAGTCTATATAATCGGAGCGCTTGGCCTACTCGCATACATTCCGGAGTTTGTCGAGAAAACATTCTCAATCGTCTATGCATTCAACTCATCCAAAGAAAAACGACGCATCGACGACTTGTAAGGAAACTTTTCATGTGCAATTATTATTCAGTTTTTCAAATGTTATAATCACTATCTGCATCTCCAAAGAGTGGACAAATATTAATAATCAGTAATTACTGCTATTCAGACGCGGCATTTTGGAATATTTTAGATTTTGCTGAATTCGTCGCATCTTATATTATTGGTTATGCACCAAAGACTTTATGTGTGTGACTGTTATAGGCACCGTGTACACAGTGTTCAATGACGCTCTTTGCAGGCAGTTCCTAGACTAAGCCCAAGTCTCTCTCTCTCGTGATTTCCTCCGTCACACAAGTTACTGATCGGTACAACCTCTGTCGACCCACGTTTCTTATTTGTTGCTTGTGCACGTGCGGACAGATTGGAGCATGGAACGAATCACGGACCTTTATTAATTAAGGGCGTGTTGATCACAACGCGAGATTAGGAAGAATTTAACACATTGCAGGACTATAGGGTTAGACTGGGCAGTTTCTTGCAAATGGACGGCCATTTTTGCCATTTTGCCAAAGGACGCGATGGAAAGGCGTGACGTCGTACTCCACCGTTTAATGACGAGGAACTAACATAGAAGATTGGAGTAGGTAGCCTACCCAGTAAGAAGTCACCATGAATGGCTTCAGTTTTATCGCAGCCTATATCAGCAATAGCCTCAACCACAGATTAAAGTGGCACAGTGCGCTAATTTCAGCTTCTTTTCTTTTTATCATTGGGAAGCATGCCAGTAACGTTCAAAACAGTAAGTTATTCTTGAATATAGCAGTTTTTCATCGTGTCGTTTAGAAAAAATGCCACAGTGATACCGGGTTGTTATGAGAGAATACGGACTAATTAACAGTGGTGTAACGAGTCAACTTGAAGTCGAGTCGAGTCATCAACATTTCAGGTCATGTCAAGTCGAGTCAACACTGATGGGCGAGTCAAGTCAAGTCAGTGCATCAGTCGAGTCAACAAATTTGAGCAAGTCAATTCGAGTCAACAGGTATTATCGGTCAGGTCGATCATTTTCAAGTCAACATGCAACAGAGAGAATTTCAAACAGCCAGATTTTAGAAATCTTTCCGTAAAAAGGCCAAATGGCAACCGTGGTTCATTACATGCATTGGCGCGGCGCGGCCGCTCGGGAGAAACCGAGAAACACAGCGATGTACTAATTTTCAATAAGAAGCTTTGTGATTTCATCGTAGGCAATAGTCGCATACTCGTGCAAGTCTGCCTGTGCGTGCGACATTTATGGATGATTAGTTACGAACAGAATTGGCTACAAATATTTCTTTCACAAAGCTCAAACCATTGACTCGAATCGAATGATACAAATCAGAGTCAAGTCAATCAGGTAACTGACTCGAGTCCAAGTCGAGTCAAACAGGTTAGTGACTGGAGTCAAGTCGTAATAATAAAAAGAGGTGAGTCGACTCGCGTCCAAGCCAATGACTCGAGTCATTACAACACTGCTGATTAACATAGATTTAAGCTAGGCATGCTATGGTACTCGTGTGTCGTACAACTGTACCTGCAATGTAAGCAAAACGTTTGGTGACGTCTTTCGTTGCGAAGTCATTGGTTATTATAGTTCGAACACATGGACCGTCAGTCTGCTTGGGGTAATCCAGCGATGGACTGACTGGCGTCGCATCCTAGGGGAGTGCTACAGTCTCCACATCACTGAAACTGGATTTAAGCAACTGCCAATTGAACCTCTTTCTGGACCCAAGAAAAGGGTAGATTCTCCACGGTGAAGAGTGTCGAGGTCATGAACCATGGGCGTATGGGAAGCATTTTTTGTTGTTTGGAAGTGGGGGGGGGGGGGGGAAATATCTTTACCCGAAAAAGGGTTCCAAACCT
>JAODUJ010263396.1:0-10233 GCA_027564615.1 Psolus chitonoides
TTGCATTTCTATTCCACTAAGTTACTCATCAAAAGTGTTGAAATAATTATCTCTGTTATTTATTTTCTTTTTTTGACCAATGTCCTTGCAACACCAGCATGGTGACATTGGGAACTTTTCTAAACTTTTCGATAACGATTACTGCTAATGCACATTTCTCCCAACCAAGATCATGGCAGAGCCATAGACAACTAACAAAATGTTGCAAATTTGCCATAACATACATCACATCACTGATGGTGTAGAAATTGTTTACCAGTTCTGTCATATATTGAAAAATGTGTTGCATTTGAAAAAAAAATGGCAAGGAATCACAACGCACAGTTGCGTTCTTGTTCATGGATATTTTTGTCAGGTTTTTGCTTGATTTTGGAGGTTCTTATTCTCTTTGTTTTGTACTTGCAAATTTTGTGGGGGGTGGCATTGACTATCATGTACACGTGTATACTACTTGTCATCTGCTATTTTATTATTTGCATGCATGTTTCTTCAATAATTCTTTCCCCAGCTACACAGTGTTGGGATGGCTCCGAAACGTCAAGTCAAAATGAATATTTCATGAGATTATAGATTTTTCTATGACGTTGCATAAATTTGTACTAAAATTGTACTCTATATGGACTGTCGCTTGTAACTGGGACACTGAGAATTGTGTCCCTGTTACACGCAACAAAATTCTATTTTCTAAATTTTGAATTGCGTTGTCTCCAGCTGATCTTTCTTTTTATCTTTACAGATTCTGACCCCCCTGACTGAAGATTTTAGAGACCAAACAAGGAGCTGATCAGCATACACTGGTGGTGAGCATGGTTAGAATACATTTATTAGAGCTGGAGTAGTTGAGGCCTAAATTGGTGACCCACCTCAATAAATATTGAAGTGAAATAAACCTCAAAGGTGATGAAAACTGGTTGATATCTGTTGTTAGTAGGGACTATGAATACGCTCCCTGGATTGTTGACAGTCAACTGTGAAAAGATCAAGATAGTTTACTCTGTGAAATACGGAACGCCGATCGAATAAATTTGTTTCGACGGACGGGCAACATTGGATCACTACACCTACACTGATCCACGTTTAGTATATTTTTCGGTACAATCACAGTCCACTTTTCAATTCTTACGTAGCATACAGATGTTTGGATGTCCAAACATCCACTCCAGGGCAGCTTGGTTATTCTGAAAAAGACCAATGAAGTATGATATCATATTCTATGAATACGTCATGACGTAATTTAAATCTCAAACTGCATCCGAACATCCACTCAAAAGTAGTTGGGTTGGATAAGGGGATTGTTCCACGTTATGGGCTCGCGTCTTTTTTAACTGCCGGTTACTCCCGTTTCTTCTAACTAATCCCTCATTATGCATACGCATATGGACGTCACAGTTAGCTACCTGCAACCTTCACTTCCTGTTAATTTAATGAGCTGGGATGGGATTGCTACAGGAATCCTCTTCTGTTACTTAACAATGGCAGGGTAAGCAGCGTACAAAGGTGTTAACAGAGGCTTATTGATCGCCATAATTTAGCCTGATTAGGGTAACAAAAGACCCTCCTGGTACCTGGACAATCAAGGCCCATCATGTGTTGATTTTTTGTGGAACTCTAGTTTAAAGCTAGTAATATGTATCAATGGTATATAAATCATGTCTGGTTGCACAGAATGTACAAAATGTGAAAGATGTAGAATCTGTGAATAAATGATCAAAAATACATGTTTAATTTTCTTATAATAATACTTAGTCTTGTATATAGCACAGAATCCAACCAAAGGTTGCTCAATATTCTTTACAGGTGATGAAAATGCAACAATTAATGAATTTGTTGACATTCCTCTCTACTTGTTTGATGTTTTTAGCTCAAATTTCTGGCCAGTTAACAGAAAGGGGAAAAAAATGGAAACAAAATCCAGTTTACATCATGTTAGATACTAACTGATATTTTTTACAAGGAATTCTAAAACGGGAGTCCCAATAAAGAAAATAATGTTTAATAACGAGTTAGTCTTGTCCAGTTCCACATTGTGCAGGTTTAACATATTGGTAAACCTCTGGTACTAATAATGATAACATCCATCTCCCCAGCTGTTGTTCCAGTAAATGATATAGTGAATGGCTTGAAATTAGTTTGAGGACCTCTAGCTGGGCAAATTACTGCATTTTGAGGGTACACTTTCCACATTGTAACAGTTATTAGAGGTTATTCTGTCTAATCCTCAAACCGGTTACCGTAGTTACGGACTGGTAACGGACTAACCGAGTCATAACCGACAATATTTGGTTACTCACCGACATTTTCTGTTACGAACCGAAAATGTTTAATTAGTATTTTCTTAAACTCAGTTAGCAAATCGATAACCACCCGGTTATCGATTTAGTGACAACCGTGCAACCTTACCTACCATACATTAGCAGTAGGGATCATGGGAGTGGGAAGGTTGTGGGTTGAATTAGCAGTTATGTAGGGGAAAGTCGTGTAGTGTCCATTATCAGTTGTGTGTGGCAGTCAGTCAAACAACTGAATATTCAACGACGATGGGAAAGTTCAGTCGTGTAGTGCGCAGCTAGCTTTACAAGGCCAGCCATGTGAAAACAACGCCGAAGGTATTAACTTTGTATGCCATCCATCCAATGTTCAAACTATTAACCCTTTGGACCATGCCTAGGTCGCATGTGACCCTACCTCTTCCCCTGGCCATACAACTGAATATTCGACGATGGGAAAGTTCAGTCGAGTAGTGCGCAGCTAGCTTTACGAGGCCAGCCATGTGAAAACAACGCCGAAGGTATTAACTTTGTACGCCATCCATCCAATGTTCGAACTATTAACCCTTCAGACCATGCCTAGGTCGCATGTGACCCTACCTCTTCCCCTGGCCACGCATAGCTCGAAACTGCCAGTAGATGCCACAAATTTCAAGCGTGGGGATACTGGGGCATGACGACACTGGGCTGTTGCGAACAAAAGGGACGGACTTGA
The DNA here is from genome assembly GCA_027564615.1 of Psolus chitonoides. Lineage (NCBI taxonomy): Eukaryota > Metazoa > Echinodermata > Holothuroidea > Dendrochirotida > Psolidae > Psolus > Psolus chitonoides. The sequence goes on from JAODUJ010263396.1 coordinate 2,983, forward strand.
GCCTCCTCGGCCATTGTCGCGCGAATTCCCCCCTGCTTAATGTCAGCCATGGGTTAAAGACTTAATTAAAGCTACTTTTCTGTGTGTAGTAACCATGAAAACACGTCAAGCGCTCTACAGAGATGTTGGCAGGCGACCATCCACAGTATGCATAGTATAACCCTTCAGACGTCGCATGTGACCCTAACTCTTCTCCTGGCCATGCATAGCTCGAAACTGCCAGTAGATGCCACAAATTTCAAGCATGGGGATACAGGGGTACTGGGGACAGACTCGAGCCTCGTTTCGGCCATTGTCGCGTAAATTCCCCCTGCCTAATGTCAGCCATAGGGTAAAGACTTAACACATACCAACTCTGCCCATAAAACCCCAATTAATGGGGTTTTTTACACGCTAACAAAAGTTACTTCTATGCCGCCACGTCGACAGACGTCATGTCTATGCTGAAGATCTTCGGCTTGTAGTGCACGGAATGCACCCTGGAATCGGTACAGTTAATATTTCTGGTTTTCATTGGCGTAACATACTGAGTTTTTTTTCATTTGAACACACAGATTACCGTTTTCCTGTTTCTGGCGATAACCAATTTGCATTATGGAGTCGAGCAAGTTCTTCCTCAAGGGCACCTCGAAGCTGTCCTTAAATGATCGGTGAGAATGTGATGCAAGTAACACCCTCTGAGCATTGGAAGCAAATTATGTGAATCCTCCCCCAAAAACAGTGCTTGAAGGAAAAGGAATGATAAATGTGGGGCTGGCACAAATGACCTCATAATTCAGAGGTCACCATTCCTAAGCACTATTGAAGTTTGTGGTAGTTACTGAGAAGTTTTTAAAAAGCAAGGAATGAGGAATTAAGGATAATATAAAAGACCTCGTATTTAAGCCAACATTCCTAGAAGCACTATTTACAAGATGGGAGGTACTGAACAGTGCTTGAAAAACAAGGAATGAAAAAATGTGGGGTTGGCACCAAGAACCTCATTCTGAGGTCAACATTCCTAAGCACTCTTCACATTTGATGGCAGGTTTTGAAAAGAATGTGAGAATACCAATTGAAATCAAATCTTTCTCCAAATATGGTGGTTCCTACTATTGAAAGTTGAACAGAAAATAATGTCATTGTTGTGACTGTTATTTCTTGAAATTGTCCAAGAATTATCACACTGCTGAAATTATTATTGTTAAAATGATGGTTGTTGAATATAATTATTTTAATGAATGCTATCATCGATCGGTTCATTTGGAACAATTATTTTGCTATGCTCAATAGAGGGGACGATTACAGCAAGTTTTATGCAACTGTTTACAATTTGCAAGTTTGTAAAGTGCACACGATTCATCAGAGGCAGCTGGCTTCAATGATAATCTGTAGTGTACTTACAATTAGCAATCTTGGCCATGGGATGAATGGTGCCAGTTAAAGATGAAGCCCCACAACGTTAAAGGCACCCATTATGGCAAGAGAAATGAATGGCCTCAAAATTGACTTCCAAAGTCAATGAAATATCAGTTGCATAGAAGATGATCGTCTCACATAACCTTGAGAAGACATGCTTGCATGTTCTCTCTGCAAGGTTAAATGCATTCAATTATCAAGCATTTATCATTTTTGTCATACCCTTGGCAAATATTGAATAAATACATAATATGAACAGCTTTTGAGGTCAATGGTTGCTCTTTTTCAGTATTTTTCTAATGGAATATATTTCTTTGAGTGCTGTTTTGTTATTCATCTTTCTCTTTTGATCTGTTAATCCTTCTGGACAATGGATTTTTTTCCGCACTTTTCTGAATTCTTTTGGTTTAATGATTGAGCTGATGATGGCGACTAATGCAGATCTTTGTCAGGCACAGTAACGGTATATGTTTCGTGCCCGCCCACGACATGTATGTTAGAAGGCTGGTGTACCTTTCCTACAATAACAATAGGCTTGGTTGTCTTAGTTCATTCAGTACTTGGTTTCAAAATTATTTCAGTTTCCTTTGTTTATTCCGAAATGATGACTAAAGATATAGCCAGGTCTTTTTCAAGCTCATGTTAGCATGTGCACTGGACTGAACTACTGTATTAGACAGCTAATGCCTCCAGCTGTAGTTGTCTTAATAAATGTTAGGTTCATAATGACACATCACACAAATCTACAAAAAAGTATCGACTTTGTAACTTAATAGCCTATACTGTTGAAAAATTGGCTTTTTGACTGCATATTAAAATAGAACATACATTTTGGCAATAATAATTATTCAAGAACATGTTCTTTTAGATATGTTCAGCTACATGAAAAATATATACAAGACAATTTTTTTTTATTGGTCAAAGTGCCATCATACACAACCTTACTTGAGCTGACCATTATTGTAAATGTCTGGCAGATTTTGGGTAAGAGAAAAGGCCTTTAAATATATTTTATCATCATATATACATCAACAATTTCAGATTTCTACAACACGTGTCTATCTATGAGAAACCTCTTAAAATGTTTTGCTACAACAAATATTTTTACAAATTTTTTAAACACACAATATATTAGTTTGTACTGGTAGACCTTTTATGGTTTGTCCGCTTTTGGTTCATGTGTACAGTTCACTGCCTGTTCAACCCCAACAAGACGAGGAAGGGAGCATCCACGTTTTTCTACAACAAGAGATTTTGAAAGAACAATTTCTGTTCCCTTCGCTTTTCTATGAGAACCCACCAACTTGACTGGATTTGTTTATTACAACAATTATGTGATTTTACCTGAATCTATACTGTCTATGTTGACCAGTTCTGCAACACTTTCTATGTGTTGAAATATTTCTCTTTTACTGATCTTTCTGTTAGGTTTGTTTCTTTTGGAGAAGGGATAACTCTCCGAGCCTATACATGGCTCATAGGGCTTGGCCTATATCCGGTTCCCATGACGTGAAGCAGATGAGAGTATGAAACTCCACCAGGATGGAGACATCAGTCCATCGCTGGATGACCCCTCGCCAAAGCTAGTAACCATTTTCAGCTGTGTGGACTGAAGCAGGCGGAGTATATTGTCTTGCTGATGAACACACCGTAGCACGGTAACCCCCCCCCCCCAGGTGGGACTTCTCACTCCCAACTCTTAGATCAGGGGTTACAAGCACTTCTGATAGGTCACTACATCCCCTTCCTGTACAAAACAATTGATCAGAACTCGGAACTTTTTTTAGCAAAATACAAATCTCTTTGCTTTACAGGAGCTCAGTGAGTTTGTGCGTGAACTGAGCAGAGTAAAATGTTATTTGTTAATAGGATTACTAAGTTTCACCAGAAAATCACAAAATAACTTCACTTTAATTCTTGTAAGAAAAAGATGGAGTTGCATTGTTTGAATATTCAAAGCTTTGGCAGAGCATTCATATGTTAATTAGGCTGTGCCTATGTTTAGGAGCCACTGCTCTTGGAATGACATTAATTTTCAAAATAACGATCACAGCCGGAGACCTGATTATTTTGTATTCTCTTTCACACAAGAGTAATTGTCTGTGGATTAGACAGGATGACCATTTGGCATCCCCATATGTTCCAACTCTTTTAGGGTCTTCAGATTTTCCATGAAATCCTCTCGATTTCCATTTTAGCTCCCATTTTGGACTGAAGAAATGATCGACAGAAGTGGGCCTAGGTGGCGGAAATAATGATTTCAAAGACTTGGACCTACTGTAAAAATCACTCTTTCAATACCTGAGAGTGACAAATCTAGTCTCCTAGGGGTTCAAAAATGGCAACAAATTATTACGTCAGCCCCAACCATGGTGGAGCTGATATCATTTGCGAGACTCCAGATAGTTTGGGTTCAGCGTTCAATTTAGTGGCAAATGTTTGTGTAGCAATTTTCACATTTTAGATGTCATTCTGGCTAAAATTGTATTCTACCTATGGTTTTGTGTACAAAAAACTGCTAATCACTTTTGAAAGTGAATAGCAATTCCACTCATTTGCGGAGCATTTTGCGATGCGATACCAGTTAAATCGAACGCTGTTTGGGTTGAATGTAGGCATGGGCATGGATCATTTGGGGGGGATCCCTCACTTTTTGCAAATGCTCCCATTGAACATTAGATTTTCACACAGTATTTGTTTGGTCAGGTAGGCCATGTTCCCCCCCCCCACACACTTTAGAAAAGGGATCCACACCAATGACTGTCAGCATCCACAGACTCACTGGGGTCCTGTATACCAAAACACACAATAATAATCTCACAGAACCACATTGATTCCACTTCACATCATTAAATGTCAAGATAACATAGAAAAATCAACAAACTATCCACTTATCCTTGCAGTTCAGTGGTGACTCTGGACCAGTCTTCGAATTGAACAGATTTGAGCTCTTATGTTTGTCCTTCATTTTGGAATATTTAACACATGGACAATTTAGTCAAACAATTTATTTTAGCAGTTTCTAGCTGTTCTGTGGTGAGCTGGGTGACAGACCAGTCTTTAAATTGATTTTGACTTTCTTGTCCTACAGTTTGAACAATTATCAACACTATTCTGAAGACTCAGTTACATGGTGCATCAATTTTGTGGAATCTTGGAGTTTCTAAAGTTTTAATATTTTTGAGTCAGTACTCCTCCTCATAGGGAGTCTGAACAATCCTGCATGATAGCAAACCATGGAACCTTTTACTTTGGCTTGTCTTATTTTTCCATTCATTATTCATTGGCTCATCAGGAGTCTGAACAACACTCCATGCATATGATGGCTAATTATTCAACCGTTTTCTTGGACCAGTACTGAGTGACCCTTCCTTCCTATCTCTCCATGTCACTCGGAATCTGTCTCTCCTGCCTGACCTCAAATAGGAACAGTTAGGACTGCCTGTTCCAAGCACTTTGATAAAAAGTGCAATAAAAATAAAAAGCTTTGCAATGCAATCAATCAGATATCAAACAGCAAATCAGTATCTTCTCTTTGACATTGGTTAGATATGAACAATATCTAACCATGACAAAGATAGATACAGATTTACTCAGGTCTGTTTGCCCGATAAATCCAGCCTCGCACTGTGCGATTACATGCAAAGCTTGAGCTGTTCATATATCATTGAATGCTACCACATACATTGACACCATTGGTCTCAACAACCCATTGGTGTGCAATGTGTGAACATAATAACCTCACCATTGGTCTCGACAACCATTGGTGTGCAATGTGTGAATACAATAAACTCACCATGGTGTCCTTGCAAATCATGCGACTCCTCCAAACTACCTACCCTCTATCAAAGCTTCACGAAGCTGATCAAGGCCCGGCCGAAGGCACAGAGCCAGCAGCCAGTACAGAGGAAGCCAAGCCCCCTCGCCCAGGCCCAGAAGTCCTCGGCCAGGAACAGACGTCTAGCCCTACAGATGGAGAACAGGCCGGGCGTGAGAGCAGCCCTGGGACTCGAACAGGTGAGTTATACATGCAATATGTAGGGTTTGCTCCCTCGATAACCTAAGGCTGCATGGTAATTCAGTCTGACCGTCAAAATCGGTTAACCGCAGATACGGTTTAAATCAGTTACGTGAATAACCGACTAACCAAGTCATAACCGGGCAATATTCGGTTACTAACCAATATTTCCGATTACGAACCGAAATTTCGTTTCTTTCTTTACCAACCGCTTTAACTCGGTTAGCAAATCGATAACCGCCCGTTTATTGATTTAGGGATGACCGTGCAGCGTTACGATAATCATGCCACCAAACTTTTGGTCGGGTAATTTAACAATCGGGTTACATAATTGGCAGTCGGGAGGGGTAAAATTTAAAATGCGTTTTACAACTTTTTCAGAATCATAATTTTGCCCTTGATTATGTTATCTATCAAATATCTATCTCGCCTGAATTTCTCTGGGCACATTAAAAAAAGCAAGATACATACAGTGAACTCTTAAAATATATTTATTGTGTAAACTATTCATTTGACCTGAAATTGATAGGCTAAAAATACTGTTCATTGTGTTTTCCACCCACTATTATCACTTTTCATAAAGCAAAATCAATTCGGTCTTGTGCCAATTTGGTCATGTGTCAATCAAAACATCTTTCAAATGTTGAACATTTATGACTCTGTAGATGAAGGGGGTTATATTAAAATGTTCTTCTACCCAGATCAAAGGTTTTTTACATGATTTTGATGGATGCATACTCGATACACATAATGATAATGAATGTTAATAAGTAAAGCTTGAAACTTATTATTTGTGGTATTTGTAACAGGGATATTGTGTTCATGATCAGCTATCTTGCCTCGGGGCTCTAAATTAGGAGAGAAAAAATTGCTTGTCTCATGGACAAGTGGTTTGAAAAATCTGGTGGTCCCTGCAAATTTTTGGTTGTCCCAATAGAAGAAAAAAAACTAATAGCCTACCTATAAAAATCTTCATTGAAGATCCTCATCAGATCCAGAGGATGTCCTTTCTGCTCTCTGTCGATCATTGTACGGTGTGGTGTTTGGCCAACATGCCCGTTTACCTCCCGTCACCATAGCTGCATACTTTACAAAACGAATATAGCTCAAGCACGCGCACCCACACTCTAGTCACACGTACACTGCACTGCAAGCTGGTTTTGAATCATACCGTACGTGTGCCAGGCACGCGACTAATTAGGGTAACCTCTAGTACATTCTCCCTGTTGTTTATGGTTGAGGTCAAAGGTCATTAGAGGTCAACAGAGGTTAAAAACCTTGTAACCACTAGAACTTGATAGGGCAAACTTAAATTGAACTCATACTATGTATATTCATCATGATAAGTTTATGATCATTATTGTTTTGGTTGAGATCAAAGGTTATCTAAGGTCAACAGAGGTCAAACATTGAAAACCTTGTAACCACCTAACTTGATAGTGCAAAATTCATTTGAGTTCATACTTGGTACATGTATGTCTCTCAAAGTGAGTACATGATCCCTAATGTTTCGGTAGAGGTCAATGGACATCTGAGGTCAACAGAGGTCAAACACATGAAATTCTTTGTAAACAATATAAACTGATAGGGCAAATTCAATTAAGCTGATACTTGGTATGTGTGTTCAGCATAATCAGTACCTGATCCCTGTTGTCAAAGGTCATGTGAGGTCGAACACTGAAAATCTTATATCCACCATAACTTGATAGGGCATATTTCAATTGAGCTCATGTTTGGTATGCCTATTCATCGTGGTTCGTACTTGGTCCCTATTGTTTTTTGGTGTAGGTCAAATGTCAACAGAGGTCAAATACTGTGAAAACCTTGTAACCACC
>JAODUJ010263507.1:0-10233 GCA_027564615.1 Psolus chitonoides
AAAACCCGAGTTTAGTATTTTTAAAGGTCGGAACAAAGCATGAACATAGGTTTTTGGGTAAACATCATTTGATTTCAATCGAGAGTTCAATCAGCGTAACTTAAATCAGCCAAACCTGGTGGGCCTAATGTTTTTCTTATAAAAAACACGCACAATTTGTGGATATTCCGAAGGGAAGCCCACTTCACATTGGTATAAATTCATGAAAAGTACATCCAAAAACTGATAAAATTGTCGGCGCGCCACACAAATGTGTTCCCTTTGCATTTACCTACTTCGTTGGTAAAATCTGCCTCATACATAGTTTTACCGGGGGCTAGTTGCAACATCAGCTCAGTTATCAGAATAACAAGAATGCAGCTGTGCATTGTGATTCCTTGCCATATTTTGTTTATCAATGTTGTTCAAAAATGTGTTGATAACTAATATTGGGAACAAAATACTGCACCGCTGTCTGGTTCTGTTGACCAATTGGCAGTGTCATTGTCTATGTGATGATGTGTGTGATGGTTCAATTTGCAACAATATTGTGTTAGTGGTATTCATACCTTTATATGGTGAAGGCAACCTATGTTGCCTCAAGACACATTGGATCTCCACCCCTAAAATGACGTGGAAGGTGAGTTATAAAGATGGAAAGGGAATATGACACATTGTCAACTGTAACTTTACTCAAATGAACACGAATATGTTGATAACCGGGTCATTCCGTGGAGTTGGGGCAAGGCCACGTTTGGGCCACATGGTACACGAAACCCTTTGTCATAAATTAAGCATCAATCAGATAAGACCCTGTTTGGTATCAAACTGATCACACTGAGTATAGTTTCCATGGAAAGTGGAAGAAATTGAAATGTCCCTAACTATGTGTTCATTTTAAGTCATAATTTGATGGTGTCAGGGAAAATTTGCAAGAAAATTGGTGACATAGAAAACACCACATTTCTGACTGATGTTATCAATTGTTCTAACATGTTTTCAATATGACACATTCTTTTTGTATAACATAAACACCAATGTTAAAGATGTTTATCATAGAACAGTATCAAACAACTTCCGTTTTTCCATGAGACAATTTTAAAATATGCTGTACCTATGTAACGCACGGTGTCAGCTTTTTCAGGGTGTGTTACGTGGGTAACATGAGTATTTATATAACATTTATGTACCTAACTAACCACATATACTATGATGATTTTACAAAATGAAGTAAAATCTGCCGTCTACACTAATATTAGACCTGTACATCAAAGTTACAGATTGTTATGGTACATAATAAGTGCTGTTTTTACCCATAGAGTCAGATGGTACATCAGGTAAAAAAAAATCTTCAATCATTTGTAAATTGTGTTACCTCATCATCAAGTATATCCAACTAAGAGAGAAGCACTATGGTTGTAAAGTAGGACTTCCCCATGCTGATCCATTGCACATTGTGGGTTTCTTGAAAGGTCAAAGTAGCTGTGTCCATGTTACATCAGGTAACTATATATTGAGATGTTTGGTTAATTAAGCAGCACTGACTGACGATAATAGCTTTATTCTGGTATGTTCGTTGGGAAACTAAACCAATGTAACCAAATAGGTCACCACGTGTCACCAATTTGTACTTTACAAATTATACATACCAAAAACATTAATCATTGAACAGAAACATGGTGTCAATGTTGCATCAGGTAAATTTCTGCATATCTGGTAGCTTTTTTAGGCTTACATCGACTTTCATCAAAATTGTGCTCCATAACAGTATAGTCCCCACATAGACTGATCTAGACACAAAAATTATGTTATTGGTAAGCAACCTTTTTCTTGAAAATAATTGTGTTTCATGCATTTCATCTCCAATTATGTTACATCACCTACACCAGAGGACATAAGATGACTGGTTTTCGAATAGTCTTTTTTCATTTCAGTATATAACACTTACTTCTCTTCTTTGTGGATATCTCATGGTGTCCAATGTTACATCAGGTACATTGAGGATATTAATATTGATATTGCGATTTATATAGCGTCGTTTGCCAGCCTCGTCAGACTCAAAGCGCTTTATAATTTTATCCCCTGGTCATTAGAACTTGTCAAACCCAAACCCGAACTTTATCGTGTCCCCTGGGGGACATCCCAATAGGAGCAGCAACATACAGCGCTAACTACAGTGTACAAGTGACCTTGCAGTTCCCTAATTAGCACCTGGGTAGAGAGGAGCGGTGGAGAGAGAGTGCCCTGCTCAAAGACACACAGAAAACAGGTGATCGGCCCTGAGAGGATTCGAACTTGCAACCATTCTGTCTGTAGTCCGGAGCTCCACCGACTGAGCTAATCCGTCCTCCCACAGTAAAAAAGTAATGTTGCTTCATGGAAACTGAAATAAGAGCCTAGCATGGGTAATTAACATAATTTTCAGCCCACACTGCAACATATATATAATCTTGAAACTGCATTATATTATTATACAACGCAATTTTATTGCCCTCTCTAAAACCGACACAATATATGGCCTTAAAGAACCATTTCTCTCATCCCATCTCTACCAAAATTCTACAGTACTGGCCGGCTCAATTGATGGTTTGTATGGTACATTACCCAATGATGAATTATGCATCCTGGAATGTGGTATTCCCTCAAGTAATGAGTAATAAACTCTACCTCTCTATTATATGGCATTAGGTTCAACTCTTGAGTGTGGCATATTGCCACAAATGACTGCCTCAGCCAAACATGTCTTTACCCCTTCACGCAGAGCTCGTCACTGCACTGCTAGCCGCATTATTAGAGCAAGAGGTGTCAGGAGCTGAAGCATGATACCTGTTACATAACTGATGTAAATGCTCTTGTCCCCCTATAAATTCTCCCTCTGAATAAATGGTTACCTAATGTATAAATCATTCAGGTGATAATTACAGTATATAACCACTACCAAATGACATGACATACAAATGGAATGTTAATTACATTGTTATCAAGCAACAATATTGATTAATGGAATGATTTGATCAAGTATCATAATGAAAGACAAATTATGACAAATTAGAAAACCAAAGAAATATTGTAGTGGTTCTGGAGTGGGGGGGGGGGGGGTTATATACAGTACTATAAATGGTGGTTTAAGTCTATCATCATATTCTGGAATGATTTGATCAAGTACCATCATGAAAGACCAATTATGTCATACTTTGAAACAATGTAGAAATAAATAGAACACCACATAGATATTGTAGTGGTTCTGGAGTGGGGGGGGGAGTATACAGTGTATACTATAAATGGTGAGATAAGTATCCCATCGTAGCATGGAATGATCTTATCAAGTAAAGAAACATTATGCCATACTTTATATCAATGTAGAATTAAATTGTACACCACAGAGATATAGTAGTGGTTCTTGAGTGGAGGGTTGTATACAGTACTATATAATAGGTGAGATAATGACTCCAATCATTTCGGGGTATGATTTTTATCAAGTACCATTATGAAAGAAACATTATGTCCTACTTTAAATTAATGTACAGTTAAATAGAACACCACAGAAATATTGTAGTGGATCTGGAATGGGAGGGGGGGAGATTGTATACACTATGCAGTACTATAAATAGTGAAATGAGTCTCCCATCATTTTATGGAATAATGTTATCAAGTACCATCATGAAAGACAACTTATGTCATACTTTAAATTAATGTACAATTAAATAGAACATCACAGAACTATTGTAGTGGTTCTGGAGTGGGGATCGTATACAGTACTATAATATAAATGTTGGTAAAGTCTCTCATCATTTTATGGAATGATATTATCAAGTACCATCATGTCCACCATAGTAGTGGTTCTGGAGTGGGGGGTGCATACAGTACTTTATATGGTGAGATAAAGTCTCCAATCATTTTTATGGAATGATATTATCAAGTACCACCATGAAAGAAACATTATGTCCTAATTTAAATTAATGTAAAATTAAATAGAACACCACAGTAATATTGTAGTGGTTCTGGGGTGTTGTATACAGTACGTTAAATGGTGAGATTAGTCTCCCTTCATTTTATGGAATTATGTTATCAAGTGAGGGATGACCTATGACCTCTGGCAGGACTAGGTTACACCACCAGCTGTTTGTTTTAGGTGAACTGTGTTAATTCTGGTAAGTTATAAATGACCTTATGACCTATGGTCATAAGACTTCCATCACCATAGAATCATAGATTCCACTGGAGTATCAACCATTAGCCGTTTGTTTAGACAGCCTCATAATGTAATAAGTCAGAGATGACTTTAAAACCTCTGGTGGAATTAGACTCCCTCACCAGTCGTTTGTTTTGTTGCGTAAAAACAACAAACTCATGTTTGGACGACAAGTTACAGATGACCAACAGTGGGACTCCATCAATGGCCATTTGTGTAGATAGCCTCATGGAAAGTCATGATGTGACCTTATGACCTTTGGTGTTCTAGACTCCACCACCAGCCATTTGTTGTATTTCAAGTAAAGACAGCCTCATGATGTAACAAGTCAGGGATGACCTTGACCTTCGGTGATACTGGACTCCATCAACAGCGATTTGTAGAGGTAGCCTCATGATGTGACAGAGTCAAGATGCCCTTATGACCTTCAGTGGTACTAGGCTCCACCACCAGCCATTTGTTGTATTTTGAGTAAAGACAGCCTCATGATGTAACAAGTCAGGCAGGGATGACCTTGACCTTCGGTGATACTAGACTCCATCAACAGCCATTTGTATAGACAGCCTCATGATGCAACAAGTCAGAGATTACGTTATGACCTCTAGTGATACTAGACTCCACCACTAGCCATTTGTTTTTTCAAGTAAAGACAGCCTCATGATGTAACAAGTCAGGGATGACCTTGACCTTCGGTGATACTAACTCCATCAACAGCCATTTGTATAGATAGCCTCATGATGTGACAGAGTCGATATGACCTTATGACCTCTGGTGATACTAAAACTCCACCACCAGCCATTTGTTGTATTTCAAGTAAGGACAGCCTTATGATGTAACAAGTCAGGGATGACCTTACGACCTGAATTCAGCAACAGTCATTTGTTGTATTTCAAGTACAGACAGTATCATGATGTAACAAGTCAAGGATGACCATATGAACTTCGGTGATACTAGACTCCATCAACAGCCATTTGTTGTATTTCAAGTGAAGACAGCCTCATGATATAACAAGTCAGTGATGACCTTATGACCTCTGGTGATACTAGACTCCACCACCAGCCATTTGTTGTATTTCAAGTAAATTCAACCTCATGATATAACAAGTCAGTGATGACCTGATGACCTTCCGTGATACTAGACTTCATCAACAACGATTTGTGTGGATAGCCTCATGACAGAGTGGTACTAGGCTCCACCACCATCCATTTGATGTGTATCAAGTAAAGACTCTATAAAGGTATGGATGACCCTACAACTGGAACGACTGATGGTCCTCACCGTATGGGTTGCGACCCAATGTTTGAGTCGTGAAGTTCTTTAGATGGGTTGCGAGATCGTTTAATATTCCTGATGTAGAGTAATGATACATTTGCCTGGGATGGAAGCGTGATCTTTGATTGGCTCACAACCGAGTGCAAACAATTTAGGCTGGGTCTGGGTCATGGCCTAATACGGTGGCAGACCGCAGGACTAGACTATCATTAGCCATTTAAGTGAAGACAGCTTCCTGATCTGGCAGGGTGGGTATCACTTTATGACCGGAGAGGGAATGGCTGCCACTCAGGAGACTGGTCCTACTCTTCAGATATTCCTTAGAGTTTGGGAATCTCTCACCCAGGAGCTGAACTTCTAATGGTGTGACCTGGGTCATCTGTGACTCTGATCGGTCGGATGGAATTAGGATGTATCTCCTGAAATGAACAGAAAACACTGTGTAAATGAGTACTGTATAGTGTGTTTTTTGCAGCTTCGGAAGTGAAATTGTGCTCTATGCTAATGGCATCATTCAAATTCATCAGAAAATTCCAATAATAAATTCAATATTGAGTAATATCAATGTATGTTGTTGTATTGTTTCAAAGTTTGGTCAAACCAAGGTCGGCTTTCGGAAAAAAATGATTTCAACAGTACAAAGTATGTGTGTTGTAGTTGGAAGACAACAAAAAAACACTTGGGTGATTTTATGAATGTTTCTAGGGTGTTTGTACCACAAGAATACAATTGTTCAAAAAGATGCATCGATACAATTGAGGAATAAACTGCAAATAGGAGACTTTCACTAGGCAATAAACAGTCAAGACTCTAAATTTAGCTGAATAACAGACGAGGCATACATCACATAACCTTGGCAAATAATGCAATAAAGTCGGTGTGTGAAGGTAGTGCACACTTCTTTACATGCATCAATTCTCTAGTTACGTGAAAGCTTCCTTTAGATTTGTGTGTAACAGAAATATACACTGCATGTACATGCAGCAATACTAAGGACTGGTCACTGTTCACATAATCAGTCCTGCCCCCTTCTGTTGTCAATGAGTGATCCCTCAGGAATCCCTGACTGTGTGTTGCAGAATACTCGATGGCCATGTGAGATAGCTAATTAGCCAATCAGAATAAAGTATTTCAACAAAATACAAAGAGAGGTTGTATCATTTGTTTTAGTGTATATATGCAGTGCCTAAAATGCACTTGCTTGAATTTGACAGAAAAAGTGTCTTTTGTGTCGGTGTCTTGCATTTGATGTGTTTAAGTCTTTGTCATATTGTTCTTGACTATAGCTTCTCAATAATTGTTAAGCTGAAGTGTACCTTGCTTTACTGGGAATAGATGTACTGGTGTGGGGCCTCGGGAAGGTACGATGTATACTGGTCGATTTAGATCCGGCAGCAGGGATGACCCCATGACTGGACCTGCTCATGTCTTGCTCCTGGTCACACCAAACCTCCTGGCTACTCAAACGAAATCTGAGAGGAATACAAGAAGGTTTGGTTTAGTTTAGTTATCTACGGGTTCAGGCAGCCAACTATGGCTCATCGGGAAACCCTGGAGCTTAGGTTGATCATGGATGAACACTGGCAATATCTCACCTTCTCTTTTCGAACAGTGTTCAGAGGGTAACGAGGCAGGCGTGTAACCATGCAATCCCATCCTGCTCCGGCGGCCGCCATTTAACGTCCCCATCTGACGGACGCGAGTGAGACTCACATCCTTTAGCCACTTTCCCAAAATGCTGAGAGAGGTGGTAGCAACCTGACTGTCACCACTGCAAGACAGCTGTGCTGAACCTAAACAATATGAACCTAATGTTTCCCGAATGAATTACTCTCCAACTATAATGAAACCATCAACAACTGCAGAACAGCTTTTTGATGAAACCAGAATCCTGGCCACTCAAAAGAAATCTGAGAGGAATACAAGAAGGTAAAACACCATCAAGTCTGAATTGATGACATAAATCTTGCATTTTGCCATCATTTTATCTGTTAGAGCAGCCACACCAATGTGTCAGAAGCTTCAATTTCAGATAATGATGATGAAGATATGAATGTTGCATTATTTCAAGTCTTAAAATTTGGGCAGAATACTTCCAATTCACTTTTTTACATTTTACAGGCCTTGAAACTATACATTGAAGGAAAGGATTATTGTGCAGTCCCAAGGCCATGAAAAACAGTGTAACATGTAAACGAATAAATGGGCATAAACTGACACCTGAGAAGGTCCATGGTGGATGGATTGGCACTGTGAGGCAGCCTGAAGATTTTCATCATAAATTTCTAAATGAAATCAGTGACTAGCTGTTACGATTGTTGTTTTGTGAATGGTTTTCGGGACACATTTCCAATCACGTTAATATGTGTGTTTTTGCTTCTTTCTTTTTACCCGCCTGAGGTGACTGATAGGGAATGTACACATTTTTGTGGAAGAGGGATAGTCCCCAAATTACTATTAAACCCCCTCTACAGGCCACTACCCATTTAACAACATCATTGTTTTTTGTGTTCCTTTCTCAGGGATGTAAGTGGGTTAGCAATCCATTTCCTGAAACTCCCTAGCCAAGGGGAGGATTGACCATCCTGCCGGAGCCGTCAAAGGGGAGGGGTTCACAGTGTTCGAATTTTTGAAATATTAAAGACTATAAATGGACTGCGGGAAGCATTTACTAGGGGTCTAGTTATACACACCCCAAAAAACTAACAAATTCATATTTCTGTATTTTTCCTTTTTCGATTTTCCAGAAAAAATGATCCTCCCATTTTACCATCATTTTTCCCCTTCTAGTGGGTTGGACGGTTCATGGCTGCTTAAACTGAGCTGCGCTATTAATCTCGATCAGTAGGTCCTAAGAGATTCCATTACAGCAAGTCTTCATCGATGCAATCATGCCAAGTCTTCTTTCGTTCCTTCCTCTGCCCTCTACTGTGAGCTCTTCTATCCTTCCAGACCAGCCATCACTCCGTTCGACATAACCATACCATCTCAGCCTCATACTGCTAAGCCATGACTGTAAGTTAGGTATGTCCACACATACATACATTCTTTCATCTGCTCTAACGCCACACAACCATCTCAACATTCCTTGTTTGTTCTGCTGCAGTCTCGCAAGATCTTTGCCGACAGGACAGCATTCACCCCCATAGCAGTGTGTACTACGTACATACATCTGGTAGAGATTTCACACGTCTTCAGGGAAAAACTCATACAGGTCATGAGGCGGAACAGATACAAGACTATAAATCCGCATCTGCTCCTTTGCAAACCTACAAGACCCTCGTCCATTGTTTTGATATATTTTCAAGAGGATGATCAAAATATTGCAAATTTTTAACATAGTAAAACGAAACTTACGGCCTCTCCCCTGTCTATAGAATTTCTTGTGGTTAAAATGAAACAAGCCTCGGCATCATCCATTCTGTTGAAGATGAAAAATGTATAATCATTGATCGAAGAAGTGACTATAGATGTTATAAAGACAGGGCAATTTCTAGTGTTTCATCGTCAGTGCTATAAAAAATACCCTTATTTTGGTGTGTGGCACAGGCATGCATCGATCTTAGGAGGAGAGAGGTCTTTGCCTATTTACACAATCTGGGGAGTCTTCTACACTAAATTAAAAAGAGGATTTCGATACAAAAACCTGACCGCATTCTGGATGATGGTGGACGACAGTCTGGAACAGCCTATAACCAAGCTGCATGGAATTTCTATACTGCAGAAAATTTCTACCTCCTGGAGATCAAGGAGCAATGAAATAAATTGCTTCTATTAATTCGTCCTTGAAAAGTAACACCCTAATTTTTACTCTTATATAAACTATTATTCAAGTAATTGGCAAAAGTATTTTATTTTAACATATCTTACCGGACAAAGGTCAGAACCTATACTAGGCCCTTATTTTGCAGGAAGGTGTGCAGACGTGAACACTGAAATGTAAGTCTGCTGCGATCCTTCACCAGATCATGCCCAGAATAAACCAGCCGTGAAGGTGGGGGTCACCATGCATAGAGAAATTATTCCTACCCCTCATTTTTCCCTGTTCCAATCTCTTATGCTAGCGCCAAGCGAGACAGCAACCGGCTCCAATTTTTGCCTCTTCGGTATGACTCTGCCGGGATTTGAACCTCGGCCTCCTGGGTAGGTAGAAAGCGGACTCTCAACCCATTGAGCTAACCACTCGGTTATTGCATTATTGCATTATGTTTTTATTTTGTGCCAGGGGTGCCCAACCATGAAAGCTATTATGTGACCATTAGAATGTGGACACGAAGGGACCAGCTGGGGCCCCAGCAGCCCCCACACCCCAAAAGTACTGACGATTGAGAAAGGGTTCAATCAACAGCCTATGCAGCTGTGTCCCCGGCCTCGCTGGGTCCGTAGTGGAATAGCCCCATCCATTTCACAACTGCTAAGGTAGTTCTCTAACCATTTTCTGCCCAGAGAGAGCTCGACATGCAGCAGTATGCCTTTCTGGTTCATGCAGGCCGCATCACTGCGCTGCTAGCCAGGTTTCTTGAGCATGTGCCCGGGGCACCCAACCATGAAAGCTGGTATGTAACCACTGGAACGTGTACACCAAGGGACCAGATGGCACCCTGGAGCCCACACCACACAAGTACTGATGGTCAGGAAAGGGTTGATTGAATTTGTTCTCATTGCTGTAGGTTAATGTGGTGTCATTATGTATGCATGGGCCATGCAACAAAAAGTCTGATTACAGCTATAATCTAATTTAATTTTGAGTGGACACCAGACTTCCAAACCCCCCCCTCTCCACCCCCCCC
>JAODUJ010263618.1:0-10231 GCA_027564615.1 Psolus chitonoides
TAGTGGTCATTTGGGTCATTTTTTGAAAACGGCTAAAATGCTTCTACAGTTTGTATGGAACAATGTTGAGGGTTTGTTATAATTTGACTTAGGTAGTGCTTGATTTGGGGTGTTCAGGATTGTGGGGTCAATGGTCATCTAGTGGTCATTTGGGGTCCAAGATCTTCTAGTGGTCATCTAGTGGCCATTGAGGGTCAAAGTTGTGCCAAGCATACACGCATTGACATAATTTGATGAAATTTGGACACAACGATGGATGGGTGATGGGTCATCAGTGGTGGTGATATATTTAGGATCAACGGTCATCTAATGGTCATTTGTGGTCATTTTATGAAAATGGCTAAAATGCTTCTTCTCCTACAGTTTTTATGGTACAGTACAGTACTGAAGGTGTGTCATCCTTATACTTGATTCTGTCGGGGTGTTCAGGAATGTGAGGTCAACGGTCATTCGGTCAAGGGGTCATTTGTGGTCATATGGTTTGAGCTACTGCACCATTGCTGCTCTTGTCCTGATTACGATCGTAAGGCCCTCAGAACCCGGAAAATCGCATATAGTGCTTTTATTCGAATGTTCCCGGTTGGGGGCCCGCGGACAGAACCCAGCAGTCGACGCACCTTTAGTGCTCTTTATGTGAGAGCGTCGACCACACGAATGAGTCCCTCCCGGTTCTCCAAACCCTGTATATGCCCCTGAATTACCGTACGCGCAAAGGGAGCGACATTTCTTGAAAGTTATATTCCGATCATCAGATAAAATTGATTAACGACCTTAATTATATAATACACGAGGAGACAATAAAAACATATAATAGCCTACACGAGGAGACAATAAAAACATAATACACGAGGAGACAATGAAAAAATATAATACAGGAGACAATAAAAACAATATCACTGTTAGGTTAGTAGTATATAGCAAGTAGCCTAACATTACCCCCCCCCCCCTACGGTCGGGTTTTGGCCGGGTTTCATCCGCGTTATGTCAGGCCGCCTCAAGTCGGGCCTAAAAAAAGAGAGGCTGAATTCGGATCTCCATACTAAATTCGCGGGGTAAAAAAAAGCCAAAAATCGGGTTCCGCGCCTTGAACGTGAATGATTTTTTTTCAAAAGTTTTTTTTTATAATTGCATGTTTAGGTTTAATGTAGTAGGACTTATCTACGTCAGAAATAAAATTTAATCTATACGCGTAGAAAAAACAATAGATAATAATGAAAACGCGGATGGAAAGTGAAGGTTGAAGACGAATATAGCGACATCAAAGCTTTCGTTATGAAGAAGATGATCGGACGGCGTTCAATTACGGCGTAGTCGGTATGTTTGACTCGCCCGAGTCAATGCTCTTTCTGAATGCTGCAGAGGTTTGAGTGCATACACCAACACCAACGCAACGATCGTGTCTCGAAAAGTTGGGGGTTCGTAGACAACTCTGACGTCCACGGAGGGTTATTGAGGAGATACAGTTAGGGAACCCCTGCTTTAAAGGATGGGAACGGTTCATGTTTTTCGCGCGTAGAGCTTGTGTCCGGGAATTAGCCATTTGATTTCTGATCGAATAATTTTAGCCTCGAATGCAATCAAGCAATGAGATGCACTGCCATAAAAAATTACCATCGCATAATACTAGCCTAGCATTTCGCGCATTTGGTACTCGCATACTATAAGTTCACATTCAAGCTCAATCAATGATAAATGCATGCATCAGATAATATATTTCGTGTTAATGAAGTGATTGAATGTTCATCGGGCGACAGCAGTAGCGTATCCAGAGGAGGGGGAGGAGGGGGGAGGGGGAGAGAGAAGCCGTTCCCTCAACTTTCGATAACAAACTGTGCTTTTTTCCATGGGCGTAGATCCGTGTTTGAAAGTGTTAAAGTAAATGGGAGTGTTCTAAAAAAAGTGGGGTTGATGGGGAACCAACCCCTTGTCCCCCCCCCCGGATAAGCGCGCGTGCTTTCGTTGGTAGGCTAGATTCGCCGCGGTTTTGTAGGCAATTGTATACAAATGTGTACACCTGGTTGTCGATACATCCCCCCCCCTCCACACTTTCGACACCCAAGCTATACGCTAGTGGGCGGCAATGTGGGACAAACAAGAATGGGTGATGTGTCTCCTCCCCTTCTTATCCCCGACGCAAATTTAAAATTTGCCTGATTAGCATTGTAGGCCCAATAACTTGTTTCGATCTCGCTTAGGCTGATATCGCCTACTTATAGCCTATGTACGATATATCACAACCTCGTAAATCCATCATACTGGGGTGGGGGTAAACGTCCTGAAGATTTACCGTGCAGTGACTCCATATAGTATTGGCAACTAACCTCCTTCAAAGCTTGCATTGGCAAACTCAACAGTAGAAACTGCAAATGACTTAAGGTCCTACGAAATGAGACAAGGGAGCGGAGAGCGGACACGTACTCCCCTCGGCTTGCAAGCAAGTCAATATAATTCCAATCAAACGTCAACTTAAAGTTTCGTTTTGCATTTGAGTTTCGTTTAATTTTGGAATTTGTATGCAGCTTCAGTGGTCCAGTTGTCATGTGGTTTTCTTTGAGACCGCGAAGTGGTAATTATTTGTTGTTAGGCAGGCCATTCGAATGGTATATAAGTGAACACAAACATACATCACAAAGAAGAGAAAGGGTATAATAGAGTAGGCCCTACATATTACTTGAATAAATAAAAACACCATCAGTATTTTTCACGCTCATGACTTACGCAAGTGAGGCTATTGTGAAATAGGCCTACACCATCAATCACATTTCGATTCAAATTTAAATATTGCATAAAACGCGTTCAAGTAACATTGTTGTAGGGATTAGGATGAGGTGTTCATGAGTTTCTGGACATTTCTTGCGAGTTAAAATCACCTCAAACACAGACAAACAGTCACAAACAAAATTTGCGCTCTACACACGTGTTTTCACCCTTCGTTTCACGCATTCTTGATGTAGGCTACATTAGAAACCTTCACTCCAGCATGACCTATATGCGACTCCTAATGTATCACTCTGAAAACACGTCATTTTGCTCGCGCTTCGCGCTCACAGTGTTTTTTTTAGGCATGGTCAATGGACCCCCCCCCCCACCCCATTGAGACCTGTTTATAATTGACCTTGAGCTCGGCGTCAGAGCCGCGCTCAGGGCACACATTGGTATTGTAAACGCGGATCAGACCCCCGTGTATTTTACCCCGCGATAAATCAGGATTCAGGGAGGATCCGGCTCGGGTCCTAAATGCGGATCAGGGTTGACCTGGGATCAATGTTAACCTTTTACTTCCGTTTCGTTCAGTGAGCTCGGAAGTTGATAATAACAATACACAAATCGCAACCTCTGTTTAGCATCGCACAAACAATTTACGTACGGTTTTCAGATGCAAACATCTTACAAACATCTTACGTTCGGGGTCTGACCCTCAGCTCAGGTCAACGTGTAAACGACCAGAAGATCAACTTTAATTAGCAGGATAACCCTACACTCGTTTTTTTTCATTCATAATCTGCTCCTCAGATCAGACGAGGGAACTTTCGACTGCCACTTTACTCAAATGTGACAAATAATGTAATGAAATGTATACATGAACACTGCCACCCATTTTTTTATATTTAAAAAACTTTCAAAAATGGTGGCAGTATTCTGGTTTTCAATAACTATGTACTTTGCTCAGCAACAATGAGCCTTTTGAATATGTGTGTGGGTAGTTCGGTGGGCAGTGAGGTTGGAGGTGGGGCAGGGGGTTAGGGGAGGCAGTTACAATAAGTAGTTCCAATCTGGGGGCAGTAGAGGCGCCAGGAATTTCCCGACGAGGTTCCGTGTTCCACGAGAGGGGGAGGCAGACGAGCGATGCCATACACACTATATCGTATAGCAGGGCCGGATCCAGGATTCTGGAAAAAGAGGGGGAGGGGGACTTCCAGCGATCGCCGTCCTGGGGAGGGGTCTAAGGAGAGGGGGTGTAAATTTCTCGTACAAGATTTGTCATTTTTGAGAAAAAAAAACATTGCTCTGCAAAAAATAGGGGCCGTACGCCCTCACGCCCCTGGACCCGGGCCTGATAATAGTGACTAAATGTTTTCTCCCCAACGTAACAGTAAATGCTTCTCATATGGGGCCAGTGTCTTCAGAGAGGGAGGCCATGCTCATCCATAGGCATTCGGTTGGGAAGGAGTATCATACTACTATGCCAGGCATAGCGAGTTTAGGGTCAGGGAAGCAGTTTCCCCTCCCAAATCCCACCCGCCAACCCCACATGAAATGTGACAGGCAATTAAGTTTGGTAAGAAATTTGGCAATGATGTGAAAAATAACACTGGAAGCCTAAATTTAGAGCAAAGGGGGTACGTAGGAAACATTCAAACTTCATGACTGAAACAAACGGATTTGACTACGCCTCCCCCACCCCACGTTTCCATTTTTTCATGCAACATGCTGTAGACCAAAATGGGGAAGGGAAAGGCTCCTAGTTATTGAAGAAAAAACATGCTTTGTAAAAAAAAGGGGCCACCAATTGTAATATGCTGTTGTATGTGAGCATATGGGGTCAATTCGGTTGAGGGAGGAGGGTGAGGGAGGAGAGTGGGGGAGGAGAGTGGGGTAAATATTGTTTCATTGTACATAAATAATCAGTTCTGGGTTTTATCCCTTTCCAAGTAAACATACTTAGTAAACATATTTACCTGATTTTCTCAGTTCAGAATGTTCTTATGATATGCACTGTGCTGTGCATTGATGCATGGGTCTTTGAGAAGGTGTCCAGACATTTCCACACAAAAACTTTGTTTGATAGCGAGGTCATACATTCCCCTTACTTGTGGACACAGATCAGTGCCAATGTTTATTTTAGTACATCCAACTTTTTGACTAGTGATTATAATGACTTACTAATGGTCTAAAAACATTTCAATTTCTGTTAAGCTCACAACATTTTGGAAACGCAGAATTTAAAAGACAATGCAAACTAAAGTAGCATAGGCCTTACCAAATTCCAATAAGTCAAACCTTGAAAAACAAGTTACATGCACGGAGTTTATTATTAGTTTACCAACCCCAATCTCCCACTGATATCCTCTAAATCCAGTAACCATCCCTACTGTCTGATACAATTTGATATTTACATCCATCCTAAAAAAACATTGTCAAGGCCATTTTTATAAATTAAGAATTTCCTAATAGTCTGTTTCATTAAAATCCCCTGCATGATTAGCCAACTATGATGAACAGTGTACACTGTTTCAATAAAATGAATCTCGGAACAAACTTAAAAAATGGGGGCAGCATTCTGGTTTTCTGATAATTTACGGTTGCGCACCACAAGTAGGCCCAAATTACTCCGGCAAAGGTTAACCCTCTGTGAAAGTCCCTACACAAATTTGGTTGGTGATTTTCATGATCTGATAACAGGGACTATGGCACTTTTTGATGAGCTGATGGTGATCGGTATAAATGGAAGCATATACTGTGTGAAAAGTGTGAAGATTGAGGGTGATTTGAGCCATTTTAGCTCTTAGATGCCCGGATGTGAATATTAGTCAGCAAAATTGGCTCTTAGGATAGGGTGTCCCACCCCAAACTTCGCCTTCCTCTAACTCAAAATATCAATAGTGATGGTATGAAAATTTGTGGGTGCTGTGTAGGTCCAAGATGTCAGCTTCCAAATGAGTGGTACCGTATACTAAAGGTGGCGTTCAAAGGGCTCTGGCGGCCACTCCAAAAACAAAAATAAGTGTGTAATTAATGGAGCAAATAATTGTGGTTCGTGTTCTTGGTTCTTGGTCCTCCAAAATACTCCAAAGACGAGTTTAAACTAGAGGTGGCGGAGGGTGGACGTTTAAGGAGAGAGAAAGTTCTTGGAGGGCAGCAGATTTAAATGAATATGGACTAGTTTTGGTGATGGTTGTCTCTTGAAGATTGTTCCATGTCTTAATGGTCCTCGGGAAGAATGAGTTGGCATAAACATCAGAGTTAGTAGTAGGAATATCAAATTGGTTGGAGTTGCCACGTCTGCATCTCTCAAGTTTTGAGTTACAGTAGCATAGGTTTGGTAGTCTATGTTTAGTTGTCCATTAATCATTTTATAAAAACAGGTCAGACGATGTGCTTCCCTCCTGTCTTTAAGTGGTCCCCAGTCAAGTAGGTTAAGCAGTACAGTGACACTGGTGTCCCTTCCATAAGTGTTGGTGACGAAGCATGCTGCCTGTCATTGAACTTTTTCAATGGATGATATATTTTTGTTTGTATAGGGGTCCCATGTAGCAGTAGTGTAATCCAGGTGTGGGGGAACAAGGGTCAAGTAGAGCTTGTCTTTTATGTTAGTGGAGCAGTGATGGAAATTACGTCTCACAAAATTGAGTACATCTATGGCTTTTCCAGTAGCATGATGTGTCTGACCATTCCAACGCAAGTCATTCTGAATATTGATACCAAGATACTGGGACTGTTTTGTCTCTTCCAGGGTAACGCCACAGATATTGTAGGATATAGTACCTGGAGATCTTTTTTGAGTGACTCGCATGATTTTGCATTTAGATGGATTCAATTGCATGCCCCAAGACTTGGACCATTGGACCATGGTATTTAAGTCTTGTTGAAGCGCTTGTTCATCTTCTTCAGAGTAAATACATGTAGGTCTATAAAGCAGACAATCATCAGCGAAAAGTCTGGTCGTGCTAGTGACCTTTTCATGGATGTCGTTAATATGAAGTAGAAACAGGTAAGGACCCAGTACTGTATCCTGCGGCGTACATCATGTCTCGTTTGTACCTGAGAGTGACCATCCCAAAGATTTCTGGAGATATGTAAATTCGAGAAGGACAGACAGTACTGGAATTCAACCTCTGGAAGTAAACAACCAACTTCTCACCAAGAATAAAGTTGAAGCCTTAGTCAACCAATTCCAGAGTGTTTTAACACGCGAAAATACTTCTCCTTCATCTTTTCTTCATCTGCCACCCATCACTATTGATGAAGAAGTTGTCAAGAAATTGCTTCTCAATACCAACCCAGCAAAAGCCATTGGACCGGACCAATCCAAAATAGAGCCTTGAAGATCGCAGCAGAGGAAATTGCTCGTGTCTTGCAGTTTATCTTCCAACAGTCACTGGATACAGGAGATCTCCCATTGGACTGGAGAAAAGCGAATATCACCCCACTTTTTGAAAAGGGTGCTACCACCGACCCAGCAAATTACCGTCCTGTCTCGTTAACGTGTACTTGCTGCAAGCTTCTAGAACATATAATAGATAGTAATCTGATGAGACACTTGTCCAGCTATAATATTCTAGCTGAAACTCAACATGCATTCAGGAAACATAGATCTTGTGAATCACAATTAATCCTCACAACAAATGACCTTGCAAAAAATGTTGACGAAAAAAAACTACCGACATGGCTGTGCTAGACTTTTCTAAGGCCTTTGACGATATTCCCCACAGGAGACTTCTGATGAAATTTTTGGCATACGTTTAAATACTAAAAGATGGATTTCCGGTTTTCTAACAAAGCGACTTCAACGTGTTCGCGTAAATGGGCAAAGGCCTATATAATATAGCAGGGCGGATTTCGAATCGCTACTCCTGATAGTGCTGATACCAATACATAATAGACCTACATATGAATAGTAAATCTCACGGAGGGCGACCGATATACCCCCACTTTTTTTGGAGAAGCTCCCATTGACTCTCACATTTCCACAAACTAAAATGTTGCTCTGTGGCCTTACTCCCCCCCCCCCCCACACTTTTTGACATGGATTTCCGCTACTGTAAATATGTGAATTATTTATTTACATTTTATAATTCTTTTTGGCCTGTGTTTATAATGCCTTTAAAAGTTCTTGGTAATGTTGTAGGCTTGTAGCATATATATTTGTTCCTATAGACCTCTTTGCATATAGCTTGTGTAGTGCATTGTGGGATGCGTCCCGGGACAATAATGCCTCGTTTTGATATGTTTTACAATTGAAACTAGTCACATAATCACCCCAGATTTGTCTAATATCCCTGTTATGATGTGATCTATTAGGTTTTATGACTATGTAAATAATGTATTACACCCAGTTCACCGTGAGATTACAGTAAATTCCCTGATCTACAAATCTTGATCGACAATCATAAACCTGATGTTATTGTCGGGACCGAATCCCACCTCAATAGTAACATTCTTACCCCTGAAATTACAGTAATCACTCCTCCAGGCTATACTACCTTTCGGCGTGACAGACTTACAGGAAAAAAGGTGGAGTTTTCATAATGGTCAAGGATTGCCTCATTGCCACCGAGTGCTTCGTTACACTCTCAGCTGCAGAGTTACTATGGATTGAAGTTCATACAAAAGGTCACAAACCTCTTGTGATTGGATCGTTCCACCGCCCACCCAATTCGCCCATCTCGAACCTCCAAAACTTGTCTGCTTCCATATCAAAAATTGGATCCAAACTGAAAAATTCAATCACTGTTCTCTGTGGAGATTTCAACTTGCCCAGACTGACAACCGGACGGTTATGCAGTATGCCAGTGAATCATTCAAATGTTCTGCACTTTTTGATATCTGCAATGATAACTTTCTGGACCAGATAGTGACAGAGCCCACAAGAATTTCAGGGGTGACCCGGAACATATTAGATCTTGTGTTAACATCTCACCCTGGCTTTGTTACTAAATGCAATGTTTCAGCTGGAATAAGTGATCACAGTGTGGTTTGTTCTGATTTAATGTCAAGCCTAAACTGATTGAGAAAGCTCTGCGTAATATTTACACATATGGTAGGGCTGATAAAGAGTCTCTATGTTCCGACTTACCGAAATTTCAAGTTAGTTTTCTTGGAAATAACCCAAATGGAAACCCTGTGCAAGCCAACTGGGATAACTTCGAAGACACTATAACTAGTCTAATGGACAAGCACATCCCATCAAAGATGTCTAAGCTATACCAAAGTAATCCTCCGGAAACGTACAGTGTATGCAGAGAGGCGAGGAAAAAGCAAAGTCTATACAACAAGGCTACTCAATCAGGACATCTTGAGGATTGGAACATCTTTAAATCCTACCAAAAGGACCTACGGAAGGAAGTCAAGCACAACTATTGGGACTACCAAAATAAGATTTATTGTGACTTAGCAGACAACAAATAACAACAAGTCCTTTTGGAGCTTTATTCGCTCCGGATTATTTCCAGTGCAAAGGGCAAAGCATCAACCTTCAACAACCAGTTCCAGTCTGTATTTAACAATGGGAATATTAACAGCATACCTGAACTGGGTAACCCAATTGTTCCTCCCATGGATCATATTACTGTGACCAATGCCGGAGTTTTAAAACTTCTCCAGGATCTTAAAATAAACAAAGCAACAGGCCCCGACATCATGTTACCTGCCAGAATATTAAAAGAGTTTGCTACATGTATATATATATCCCCAATTGTGTCAGTCATCGTTCAGCAGTCTCTAGACACTGGAACATTGCCATCTGATTGGCTGATGGCGAGCATAGTGCCTATATTAGAAAAGGGAGACAAAAGTATTTAAAGCATTTATCGACCAGTGTCAATAACTTCAATATGCTCCAGCTCATTGAGCACATAATAATGAGTAACATCATGGGCTCATGGCTCATTACAACGAACATGATATTCTAGCCGACACCCAGCTTGGCTTCAGACCAAGCCGGTCATGTGAAACACAGCTCACAATAACAACCCAGGATCTTGCCAAAGCACTTGATGATCGCCAGCAAGTGGATGCTGTGATATTGGACTTTAGTAAGCCTGGCTCTTGACCGTGTTCCCCATCTACGTCTTCTCAAGAAATTAGATCATTATGGGCTGAGCACCTCTCTACTTCAGTGGATCGAAGTATTCCTAACCAACCGTTTGCAACGGGTGATCGTCGATGGAGAGTAATCCGAGTCTGTGCCGGTCACATCAGGTGCCCCAGGCTCGGTTTTGGGGCCGTTGCTGTTTTTGTCATTCATGAATGACATATCAGCAGGCACAACATCCAGCCTTCGTCTATTCGCTGATGACTGCCTCATGTAAAGACCCATCTCTAGTGTCAGTGACAGCGAACAACTCCATGAAGATCTCAACAAGCTACACCAGTGGTCAGTGTCTTGGCAAATGCAATTTAGTACTGAGAAATGCCATTTAATGCGCTATTGCCTCCGCCGTAACAACATCTGTAAGGAGTACCATCTCGGAGGTAGCCAGCTGTCATCTGTTATTGAGTATCCATACCT
>JAODUJ010263729.1:0-10231 GCA_027564615.1 Psolus chitonoides
AGTCAGTAATGTTAATAAAATCAACCCTACAGTTGCCCAAAAATCAATGAATGGCCTAAGATTATATGTAAATCAGGGACCCATGGAATTTTAAGTTACTTCCAGAATGTGATCAATAAAGTATGTATAAAAGTTACATAAACAAATGTCTGACAAAGTTCAAACCTTTATGTACGGAGGGAGAATAGGGCAATCGGGGAGGAAGAGGGTGCCTAGAACAGGACACAGGTGGTGTATGGTGCTTTTGTGTGTACATTCCAGTACATAACAGCTGTCATGGTTCAACACCCCTGGCATATGCTAGAACAACATACCAAGCAGCACATTGACAAGCTTCATTGAAACTGATAATGATGTGCTGTTGACTAGCATGGTCTGGTATATAAAAGGTTTTATATAACTAACAGAGTGCTCAAATTAACCATTGAACAATGGACCTAATAAGCGCAGAAGATGGAAACTCATCTGGCCTATATTGCGCCAAGACCAATCAATGACAGCAACATCAGCATCACATGGGCACCAGGAGGTGGGTAAAAAGAGAGAAGGCAACCTAAAACAACATGGAGCAGAACAGTGGACAAAGAGAGAGAAGGGGCCGATTGGCAAACCTGGAATAAGGCCAGAAACGCAGACACCGACAGAGACGAATGGGGACACTCTATGGAGGCCTTATTTGCCACGAGACAAGAAGAAGACAAGTAACAGGCAGGGTTCTGCCGCTGCCGCTCGGCACCGACCAGAACACAGAAATGCTGACCACCACTAGCTGAGAGAGTGACTCTTCCGACTGGTATGATTTCAGACAGAAACTCAAACTTTTCAAACTTGACTTCTCAATATCAAGATTGTATGGATGCAGCTTACAGGACCTGAGAAGTGCCATTTCCTTCAATCTGGGGGTAATCGAGCAAAAAAAATAAAAATCTGCGCCAACCGAAGGTGGCACTACGCTTAGATGGTCCTGCTGGCACTCACCCAGTCCTGAGCAGAACCCTGAACATGTAATGAAGGGGGGGGGGGGGGGTAGGGTCTCCAGAGCTAGACACAACGGAAGGAAGCCTGATGCCTTCGTGTTGACATTTACGTAACAGTGGTCATAGTTCAGCACACCCGGCACGTTTACAGCCAACATGATGAGCAGTGAATTGATGAGGTCTGTGTGAGCGAGTATAGGCATTCCACAAGCTCCCTGCAATGTGTTAGGCATGTCATGCCTGGATCGTTGATAAGGTTAATACTTACGTTGTCAGAAGTTCTTGTTTTCCATCCTGAAGGAGACACACAGACAAGAGAGATGCTATGTTGACCCTGTGGTGAAACAACAATAAAACACTGTTAACACTGATTTAAGGACATTGGTGTCAAACTCAAGACTTTATAACAACCTATTTACTATACAATTTATCCAACACTACTGTCATCATCACCATTGTTACAGGTTGTAATACTCTCAAATGTTCAGGAGATAACTAAAACCTTTCTTTCAAACCAATTAATCAAAACACTTTAATGCACATCAACCAATACGCTTTTGCCAAATGGCCTAGTACAAAGTTTCGAACTTTGTTTTAGTCTAATACCTAATCGTAAGACTACATTCATATGTTATAGATTCATTATTCTCTCAAATTATTCCTCTGTAACCAAACAATGACTGAAGATTCCATAAAATGACAGTGACAAATTAGGTTCATCAATCTATTCCTAACAACTTACTTCTCTTTGGAACCAATGTTTGGATTCTGGTCTAGTGTTCTGATGAGGACTTCTAGAAAATTCTTCTTCGAAAGAAGGTTTGCGGAAAATTTATCCATTGCCGTCTTGATGTTTGGGTTTTCTACAACCTCCTAACATGATAGAAAAAATAGACATTGATATAAAAAGTATCAAATTCAAAGTTGGCCATACACTACAAACCTGAATGAACAAAATGCTATCGTCACAATTAAAGCGGCACATAGCCTAGGGTTTTGTTCAATCACAAAACAATGTTCAAAATACGATATTTTTCACAAACTTATAACACTGATCCTTTTTGATGAATTATAATGCTAATTTATTTTGAGGAGTTATATTACATATAGTGATGACATTTTATCAAAATTGAAATGAAATTCATTATTTCCATTTTCGAAAATGCTGGTTTAACATTCAGATTGAATCTACACTATAGTGTAAAGCCTAGAACCACCTGTGCGGGCGCTCGGGAATAGTGCTATATAGCATGGTCATACCAGAATTTGTGCATTTGTCATGGTTTATCACGAATATCTAAGCAACCCTGTCACCTATCCCAAAATAACTACCACTGTCTCAAACTTTAGTTCATCCTCTTTCAAGTGATGTATAACATGTTTGAAATGGATGGAATTTAGAGAGTTTATATAAGACCAAATAGAAATAGACACTTTCTGCTGGACATTTCTTTGATTTTTTTCTCCAAATTTGATGCACCAGTCACATAATCGAACCTGTCACAAAAACAACAGCAGAAATATCATGGTACAAAACATTGTGTTTTGAACTGAAATTTAAGAAATTCCATCATTAAACACGGTCATAATAGCCGTTTTTTTTGTTTTGGTTAAGCTACAGCTTAGGCTGAGTAAATTGAATCGCTAGGTCGCCAATTCTAGTACACTGACCATACTACACAAGCTGATCTAGATTGTACTCTATTTCTAAGAATGCATATGAAAACCTGCATTGGAAGCTGCATGGCAACATTACTAACCATTATAAGTTACATATGGTTGTAAAACTAGGATGCAAATCTGCGCAGTGATTCATTGCCGATAGTTTCCTAAATTTTGTGCTTTTGTAAGGTGAAATAGAGACTGGAGACACAACCTGAAGCACCAGATAGCATACCTCCAGCTCACTGACTGAGTGAAGGATCTCAACACTCGGTAGTCCAAAATGTATTGAGCGGGTTATAATTAACGACACACAGCCAGGGGTATAGCAACATGCCAAAAAGTGGTGGGGGAGGGAATAACCAGTTCCAAACGGAGCAATCTATGGTGAAAGGAGTGCTATATGAACATTTCCCACAAAAGTGAGGGGGCATATTCCCATAGTGTCCCTTCAGCATGCAACAAATGATGGGAAAGGTCTACACTGCTGAGAGAGTCACGATTATAATTTTGTGTCTAACTTTCAACGACAGGACGTATATGATCATTTTTTTTCATAATGATGAATCATGGTGAATATGAACGTAGAAAAATTATGTTGGGGAATTCCAGAGGTGGACATTACCACAATCAAATTTATTTCATGGCGGACCGAGGTTATAGGAATAGTTTGAAGAGAGTGGCGATCTAATAGGTTGAGGTTCAAATCCGTGTTCTTTATTGGGATAAAGGGTTTGAGTCCCAGTGGCTGGCACGTGTGTCATCAAGCAAGGCACTCCATCTTGATTGCCTCACTTTACCCAGGTGAAACTGGGGACCTGTGAGGAACCCGAGCACAATTCGACAAGAATGAAATTTGTTGCAGTGCCACATTCCCACACCTCTCCTAATAATTTTCTGTATCCTGAAATAAAAAAAAAGTGCAAAGTTAGCAGCAAAATAGCAAATATCAGGTTGGAACGCACCACAGTTCCCCCTTCCCGTCCCTACACCTCTCATAATCATTTTCTGTATCTTGAAATCCGAAAAAGGGGGAAGTTAGCAGCAAAATAGCAAATATAGTCAGACAACTGGAGCTATATAAGTTCCACATCTAAATCTAATCACCCCTCACTCTCCAAAAGGGGGGAAGTTACCCAAAGTCTAGTGCCCCTACTGGTCCCTACACCCCCGGTAATAACTTTAATTGTATCTTGAAAAAGTCTTGAAGCAAATGCAGCAAAGAGAGTGTAAAATTTGCAAAACGTCAGAACAGACTGAGGGGGTTCCGAACCAGCAGATCTTAGATCACAACTCCTGCGCCATAACAACTACACTACTTATCACCTTCGAACTGGTGCTGAACTGCAAAGGGTGGTGCTATACAATAAATAAATTGAGCACAAATGTACCGCTTTGTGTTGAACCCAATGTTGCTGTAAGAAGATGCAGATTTTCAAATAACTTTCCAATTGTTTTCATGATAAAAATTCATTTTCAACTGCTCAGCAAACGCGCATCCGATCACAATCAATTTACAAAGGGTGTTTCCTTGCAACAATCGCATCATTCCTGCAAGTTTTACGAGAATTATTTGATCGGTTATCCAGTTATTTTGCTTCCCAAAAAAGCATCACACACACGTACGCTGGCTTGTATGGCTACATAGATTAATTTTGCCTCCGGCAATGCATCAAAAATGAAATTGGTGCCTATAGAGCACAGTGAGTTTATATTCCAGCAGAGGAGAGTAAAATGTCGTTATTTATTATGAATGACATCATTCCACATCATTAGGCAATCTCAAAAATAACTTTACTTCCCCAAAATATTGCTGCATGGAGAAGTTATGAATGTTGCATCGTTTGAATTTTGAGAGTTTGGCCAGATACTTTATTGGCCGAGTTTTAGTCAACTGTTAGCTGACTGTTAGTTGCCATATATGGTCATCTCCGTACCATATATGGTATGGAGATGCCCATATACGTAAACTAACAGTGAACTAACAGTCGACCAAAACACGGCCACTAATTAGGTTAGGCCTATGTTATAATTTTCAAAACAAAGATCAAAGGTCTGTGTTAATCTGAATTCTTTATCTCAAAACAGTATAGTACCATATTTATTGTTTGGACGAGATGGGATTACAATTTGGCGACACACAAACTCACTCGAGATCTTCAAATTCCTCTTCTACAAAGAGCAAATGAAAATCATTAGATGTGTCTATATTAAAAAATATGTTTTGAAATGTGTGAAAGAGATTAAAACAGTTGACTATTTTTATAAGAAAAACCCACCAAACACTCTATAAATATGCCCCATTAACACTCAGTTGTATGACCAACAATATAGAAAATTCAGTCTGAATAGTCACAAAATCTTCGGCAGGAAAATCTCGAGAAAGGCCTTTGTGTTTACTTATCGAGCTTTCTTTGAACCCTTCTAGACAATCTGTGGAAGCTGCCAGCAAGGGAAATTGGATATCAGCCTGACTATAGGCATCATTTCAAATGTTCTCAATAGAGATATTGTTGTTATATATTAGACTATGCAAGCAACTGGTGAGACCACATCTTGAATACGCTGTATAGAATCCTTACCTCTCAAAAAGATAAACAGTTGCTGGAATATGTCCAGACGAGGGCTACACAGTTGGTTGGTTTCATTAGGAACATGGCATATGAAGAAAGATTGAGAATCTTTTAAACCTCGCTTGAACTTTGTTCATGATTGTGGTTTAATGGGTTATTTTTTTTTGGGGGGGGGGGGCATTTTTTAAATTGGGTTGTTGCAGTTGCAGGGTCTCAAAATGATGATTACTGTCCTTCCTGACCCTCTTTTTTATACAAAACTGAACCATATCCTACAGGACAGGTTATACGCCTTTATAAATATAGATGTATAGGTAACCCTTCGGGTACCTCGCAACTATGATGCGGAGTGATAAAATGGCCTCTGGCCAATGATATCGAATGTGAGGGGATACACATGTGTTTACATTAACCGCTGACCTCAATTGGCCTACCTTTACATGCATATATCATACTGTATTACAAATTTATGATTGTGATGGAATGAAAAATGATATAACCTTCATCTATATTTCAGTATAACCATTTGACAAACCTCAGATGGTTCTGTTGGTGGTTCAGCACTCAAGCCAAGAAACAGCATATTCAATAAATACTGCCTTCTGCTCAATAATGGAATAGTCCTCATCTGACCAAGTGCAGCATCAAAGTTATCTGCAGTTGTCTGCAGTGTTGCAAAAACTGCGAAGAAAAAAGATAAAATAGAATATATCATTAGCAGGTTGTCCAAGCTGTTGAGTGAAGGCAGATAGATAGAGTAACCCTGCTTCATGTACAAAAAGCACGAATTTATTGAGATTTCTTGCCTCATCCGGAAAGTGTGCCATATCACAACAACATGTTTACAATGCATGCCGATACATCTCTTTTGTGCAGTATAGACTCGATATTTCCTACAGATGGAAAGTGTCTAAGATTAATTAGTGTCATCAACAAAGTCATACAGTTGTACCCAGTAATACCCAATTTTGTCATTGAGGTTTTTAACCATCTATATGTCACCCTTTGTGTCACTCATTTGTACATAACATTAAAACCTATGTGAAATCAGGTTACTGCTGACAGAGTCCTGGATTCCCTAGACCTGAAGCTCCAAGTCATTTATCTTTGCAGCTTTTTGTTGACGTATGTACCATATGAGGAACAGAGAACACACCATGATGAGCACTTGCACAGTGAAAGCGGCTATGTCTATCACAAGAATGAAGACTTACGTGACTTCAGGTTACCACTGACAGAGTGCTGGATTTCCCTGACTTAAAGATCTAAGTCTAAGTCATTTATCTTTGCAACTTTATGTTGACGTATGTACCGTATGAGGAATAGAGAGCACACCATGATGAGCACTTGCACAGTGACAGCGGCTATGTCTATCACAAGAATGAAGACTTACATGACTTCAGGTTACCACTGACAGAGTCCTGGATTTCCCTGACTCGTAGCTATAAGTCTAAGTCATTCATATTTGCAGCTTTACGTTGACGTATGTACCATATGAAGAATAGAGAACACACCATGATGAGCACTTGCACAGTAACAGCGGCTATGGCTATCACAAGAATGAAGACTTACGTGACTTCAGATTACCACTGACAAAGTCCTGGAGTTCCCTGACCCTGAAGTCTGAGAAATTTATCTTTGCAGCTGTATGTTGACGTATATACCATATGAGGAACAGTGAACACACCATGATTAGCACTTGCAGTGACAGCGGCTACGGCTATCAAAGAATGAAGATTTACGTGACTTCAGGTTACCACTGACAGAGTCCTGGATTTCCTTGACTTGAAGCTCTAAGTCGGTTATCTTTGCAGCTTTATGTTGACGTATGTAACATATGAGGAACAGAGAACACACCATGATGAGCACTTGCACAGTGACAGTGGCTATCAAAGAATGAAGACTTACGTGACTTCAAGTTACCGCTGACAGAGCCCTGGATTTCCTTGACTTGAAGCTCTAAGTCGGTTATCTTCGCAGCTTTATGTTGACGTACGTAACATATGAGGAACAGAGAACACACCATGATGAGCACTTGCACAGTGACAGTGGCTATCAAAGAATGAAGATTCATGTGAATTCAGGTTACGGTTGACAGAGTCCTGGATTGCCTTGACCTGAAGCTCCAAGTCATTTATCTTTGCAGCTTTATGTTGATGTATGTACCATATGAGGAACAGAGAACACACCATGATGGGCACTTTCAGTGACAGTGGCTATCAAAGAATGAAGACTTACGTGACTTCAGGTTACCGCTGACAGAGTCCTGGATTTCCCTGACTTGAAGCTCTAAGTCGGTTATCTTTTCAGCTTTCTGTCGACGTATGTAACATATGAGGAGCAGAGAACACAGAATGATCAGCAGTAGCACCGTGAAAGCGGCTATGACTATCAGACGAATGGTATCTGCGATATAGGTGTAGTTGATATAGCCAATATCAAACTCTAGATTGGCATGAATAACCTGAAAACATTAAAAGAAGATAATCCTGATCAGCGATGAATAGTGTCTTGTGTGTGCATCAGGCAACCCCGAGGGGTTTTGTGATTCCTCGCCTTTGGATTGAAAACCTCATTTCATTGTTTGACCTCTATTTATATACCCCAGATGACCTTTGACCTCAACCATAACCAACAGGGTCCATGTACTAACTATGATGAACACACAAACCGAGTATGAGCTCAACTGAAGTTTGCCCTATCAAGTTACAGTGGTTACAGAGTTTTCACTATTTTACCTCTGTTGACCTCAGAATCCTCCCAGGACC
Source organism: Psolus chitonoides (assembly GCA_027564615.1). NCBI lineage: Eukaryota > Metazoa > Echinodermata > Holothuroidea > Dendrochirotida > Psolidae > Psolus > Psolus chitonoides. Next base: position 7,981 of record JAODUJ010263729.1, read on the forward strand.
TGCACAGCTTTTTCGTTATGTCCTTAGGCAAGGCACTTTGCCTTGATTGCCTCTCTCCACCCAGGTGCATAAATGGGTACAACAGCATGGTTGCTTGGATGGGTGATCATCTATGTTGCCATCCAGGTTCGCTAAATGCTGTTGGTATAGCCCATAGGATTCATGAGGATCCCACTGTGCCCTGGTCCACCCCCAGCCTTATTTCTTCGCTGGACATGGTTTATGATGAGAGGGGGGGGGTGGCATGCTCCATGGGCAACAGCTTGTCTTCCTTAAGACAATTCGCCCATAGTCTGAATAAGACTGATGGGGGTCTATATTATGGACCTACAAACCATGCAGAAACTCATTTCAAGTATTGAGCATCATCAAAGTGTACTGTTTACTAGGTTTCAAGTACTTGACCTCTCTTGACCTCAGTTGACCTTGAATTCAACCATTGATAATTGGTTTCAAATACTTTGGTTGTCGGAGGCATACCGATGTCCACTTCCGCCTTGCAGCTACCAAAGCAGCCTGCATTGCAGCTGCTTCCGCCGTGTGGCAGTATCATACAGCCCCCAACTGTGGGTCAAAGAGTAAACTCTTTCCTGGTACCCAAAACTTATAAATGTTTCATTGTTTATAAGTTGAGTAAATGTTACATCAAATTTTGCACTGGTAAAGCTGGCATTCTTAGCAATAGAATTCTAGCTTTCCCATAACTTCCTGTTTATATAGCAAGCCTGGTGTGGCGATTGTCTACTTTGGGAGTTTGATACACGGCGTTCTACCTTTGAGTATAAACTGCTTGCTGGTTTGCTTTTCCTTTTTTGCATTCTTGGCAAGTCTGGTGAGGTAATTAGTCTGCTCTGGGAGATGGATACCCTGTATTCAACCTTTGAGTAGACTGTTCGCTGTTTGTCAGTCAGTTCCATGGGGATCCTCATCGAGAAGACTTAGGAAGGGCATCCAAGTCATAATACTAGTTAATTGCTTCAATAATCTTTACATTTCTTGTGAAGGCCCCTGTCATACCCACATTTGTGTGGGAAATTGATGTTAAATCGGATGATATTGATGATGATACTCACTACTGTGGACCTAGTAAGAACCTAATCCCAAAGTAAGCATTATCTTGTCAAATTTTTCAGAATTTTCAACAAATGTAGACCTTAGACCTCCAAGAAATAAAAAATAATCAACAGAGTAATTGGCCTTATAAGTAGTGAATTCTCCTTACTAACATACAATGGAACATTTGACAGCCGGTATTCAACCGTGGATTTTAAACTAGTTTTGAATGACCTTCTACACAATAAAGTGTATAGGCAGATCGCGCAAGGGTGTATGAATTTACTCGACATCCACAATGTATAACCAGACCAGACAAACAAAAATGTCCAAGATTACCCAACGTGTTGCTAGGCTCCACACATAGCCCATGCATGTACATGTAGCTATATACTGAAGCTAGCCTAAGCCTAGCCTTTTTTGCTCAGTGGCTGAGTGAACATTACTACTATTTTGCTCAGCATGGTAAGGGTTAAATTAACTTACAACAACATATGGCAGATCTCTCTCCATTCTTTCACTGTTGAGATCACCAGCAGGTGGCTCAGGGCCCGATGGGGGAGAACAAATCAACTGGTCAGCCCCGAGGGTTACATCTTCGCAAATTGCAATTCCGATGTAAACCGTAATATCGTCAGACCGGCTTGCTAAATTCAAGTTGGTTCCCTAAGGAAGAGAGAACATCACTGTGAGGAAACAACTGCTGAAATATAATTATGGGTAAAAAATAGCTGGGCTAACCAAAATTGAAAGCTTCATATGCTGAAGAGAAATTTTTTCTATAGCTTGCTGTGTTTTCTTATCACTAGCTGAAAACCCCACATAAATATGTGACACTATTTTATTTTTAAAAATCTCACTATATTATCTATTATATCTGTCAAATCGGCTGACCATGATTCATATGACATCATGGATAGACCTTTTCCATAGAGGCTTAGATCTTTCTTTATGACTGGTTAGTGGATATCGATTTTTCCTGATTTTTGTTATAGAATTTACAGTACAGCAGTCACTATGCAAAAAGTTATAATTGCCAAAACGTGACTAACTTTATTTGGCAAAATCATTCAACCGGATGTGATAAGAAGCAAATAGACTTTCAAAGAACTTTCCAGCCTAATTGTAAGGCCAAGTAAAAAAAAAAACTAGTTTCTCGTCCTAACTTTTCGGAAAATTTGAGCATGCGGGCCGTTTT
>JAODUJ010263839.1:0-10231 GCA_027564615.1 Psolus chitonoides
GGGGGGGGGGGGCCGGAGTTCAGCGATACTAAACATGTTATGTTATGTTATGTCACAAGAAAAGTGTTATGTATCTCGTGTAAACTTGAAGAAAGGTCCAAAAATATACAACTGCCTTAGATTGTTAGATAACCTAACATTCGTACCAACCGGCTCGGAGCACGAGAGAAATTTCTGGTAGTTACTTCAGTAACTCACGTGATATTTCAGCACTTTAGGGAAATATTAGTGTGGTATTTCTGTAGTTATTATTGCCGCATTGATGGAAGTGTATCACGACCAAATAATTGCCTTATCTACGCAAAATGAAAGGTGATCACTGACACAATTTTCGCAGGACCGAGCTGGAGAGGGGGGGGGGGGGATACTGATGAAACTCAGTACGCAAAATTACAACAATAGTTTAATCGCACATCCTAAAAATTATTAAAACCCGCGTCTGAGTTGCAAAGTAGAATTCCAAATAATAATAATAATAATAATAATAATAATCACTGGCCGAAATTTGTTGAAACCCGGGGAGGGGACTGGGATGAAATCTCCGAGGGTCTTCACACAATCAGAACTTGTATCGGTACTCAGATGTACTTTGTGCTCAACACTGCCTTCACAGTTATGTATCCGACCAATGTTGGAGTAATTATTTTCCCATAACCCTGCTCGAATATGTACCCCATGACTGGTTGAACGTGCAGTTTTATGCCCATAATTGGAACATTTTGGTCTATATCGTCCGATCTTTGGGTTAAAAACAGCATATCCGGCGCAAGTAAGACTACTATACAAGCACGACAAAAGAACCACTACCGATCGGTTCGCGCAAAGATAGTTGGATAGTAATGTCCGATGTGTTGGTTATAAGAAGCACATTCGGCACAAGTAAGAGCATATTATACAAGACAGACAAAAAAAAAGACACTACTCGCGCGCATTTTTTTTTTTACAACGTCGGATCTTTGGATTATGAACAGCACATATGATAGACGTGGCACCACATGACAACACAAGAAAACACAAATACGCGCGAAAATTTTGGATTTTGTTGTCCGATATTTGGGTTATAAGCAACACATTCGGCGCAAGTAAGACCATATTATACAAGACGGACAAAAGAACCACCACTGCGCGCGAAAATTACGTTACGACCTCCGATCTTTGAGTTACGAACAGCACATATAGCATATATGGTGACACCACACGACAAGATTACGAAACACTACGGTACCGAAGCGAGCGATTTGTTTTGGGTTATAATGTCCAATCTTTGGGTTATGTATAAACAGAACATTCAGCGCAAGTGAGACAACATTACAAGACAGACAGAGGAACCACTACTACGTGCGATGCAAATTGGGTTGTATTGTCCGATCTCCGAGTTTGAAACAGCATATATGGCACACTTGACAACACATCACAGAAACACTACGCGCACGAAGCGCGCGGAAAAGTTTGGGATATCATTTTTGGGTTATGGACGGCACATTCAGCACAATGACACCGAATGGCATAACAAGACAAGAATGAAGATACTATTCAGCGCGAATTATAAGGAGCACATTCGGCACCAGGGACACTAGATGACAAGTAAAAACAACACCAATGGGCGCGAAGCGCCCGAAAGAGTTGCTCCAAGGGTTGGAATTTCTGCAAATGTGTTTCCAACGTTATAAAAACGTGCACTGACGGAAATAACGGGAACACCGAATGTCAGTACGCGGATGCGGAAGATCACATAGAGGACGTTCGCCCCTAGTATAGTCAGTATAGGGGTATTTCACTAAACCAACTGATCTCTCCCCACTCTTCCACCTCGAGAGAATCACTTCTAGTTACTACTGTGTGTTTGATTGTTTCCCTTTAAACTGAGATAGCCTACATCTGCATGTCTGTTTTGCAATTAAATGGTGAACAAATTGACAAAATTGTGATTCAAAGACACAAATGAGCTAATATCAATTATAGTTAAAAAGCGTGAACGTTTGGCTTCAGGCGACCATGACGCGTTCGTTAGCTAGTTTATGTCCCTCGCGACCCGCCACAAGCGTTAGGAGTAAAATATCGCTTCGCTTGTTACCGTGTCTCCTATTACCTTGGGGACAACTGGCTGATGGACATGAGCTCTAACATTATTGCAGCTGTACCGGAATTACATTTCATTCATTTATAGGTTTAGACCTAATGATATTGTAATATCACCGATTAGGCATTGTGTCGTTCACACGATGAAAATAACTTGTTCGCCCTTACTAGTTAGTAATAATGTCGTTAATCTGCTATACCCTATTTCCGTGGGGACAACTGGCTGATGGAGCTATCAGTGTTTAATATTATTGCAGCTGTACCGGAAATAATTTTTCTTCATTTCAAAATAATTAGACCCGATGATATTGTAACAACACAGATTGGGATCATGTCGTTCATTAAACGTACTGTTGGCATGCACAATAATGTACAATAATTTCATTTTAGCGAAATAACATCGTCAAATGATGACACCATATTATGACGATAATAACGTCGTAGTTTTCAACTTCTAACAAGGTAGCGACGTAGAAAGAAAAAAAATTGGATACGCTATAGGCTACAGTAAAATAGGCGAAATTATCGATGGTTACTTCTCAACCGTTAACAATAACGCGCATAACTCGTATAAGCTGGTCCCATATAAAGTTGATCTAAGGGGTTGCAGAGTCTGGGGAGCACAGTTTTGAACGTACACCGAACATGGCATGGGCTTTGGTCCTGGAGTAGAGATACTCCATGGTATGGTGAATGGTATGTCCGATCTAGTTCAAACTTGTTTTGGTAGCATTGATAAGAGATGGGGGTTCATTTGTATTGTAGGCCGGGTTTTAATAACTTATTTCGTGTCATTAATATTCCTGAGGGACGGGGCCAAATGTAATTTCGCTGAAAATTGCTCCTAACCATGTGATCTCGGCAGTGGCATGGTGGATTGATGTCATTCTTGACACATAGATTGCCCATGGTGAGTAGATGATCCTTATTGATAATGGTTTCAATCGCATTAATATTTATGAGTGGGCAGGGCTTAGAAACAATTTTTAGATGCCAGTATTTCAGCAGTATATCCGATTTTGTTCATACTTGTTTTGATGGATACATGTGTAGGTTAATACTTATATTCACGAGGCCTGAGCCAGATGTTATTTCGCTGAAAATTGCTCGTAATCTCGTGATCTCGGCAGCGACAAGGTGTATTGATGTCATACTTGGTACATGGGTTGAGTAGATGATCAGGTGCGGACTGGAATTAAAAAAAAATGTCACCCGGAATTTTCATCACGAGGGGCCCCAATATATCGAAAAGGGCCACCTCCACCCCGCCAAAAAACCACTGCAAACAGAGAACTACTCTTGAAGGGGCCCCGAGGCCCCCGACATAGGTCGGTCCCCGGGAAATATTCTCGGTGGGCTAGTCCGCATGATCCCTATTGATAGTGGTGCTGATCTGAATAATATCCATTAGTGGACGGGGCTTAGGAGCTATTCCTTAAATGTGTATATTGCGTTGACTAGAAAACCCATAGATTTTTCCAAATTAAGTAGGCTAAAATATCATCCTTATTGGCAAAAAAAAAGCTCGATAAAATAGTATAGCCGGTCAAATGTCGGGCTAAAATCGTAAGTTGTGGAAAAGAAACAAATTTATTTGACGAAATTCCATATTTGAGCGCCGACCAGCTAATATCAGAATTTCATATGCTGTATAAGGGACATCCCGTTGTATTTGAGACATGGTGAAAAAATGGAAAATTACTTGTATTTCCATATTATGAGTGCTATTGTAACAAATTAAGTATCATATGAAAGAGGCTAGCTTGCTTTTTCATTAAATTGCCCATGGTGAGTAGATCATCCTATTGAATTTTATGTGTCAATCTCATTAATATTCATGAGTGGGCTGGACTTATCACTCACTCCTTCATCCCTTGGTCGGAACGGCCGCTGGGGTGCCAGAGAGGATGTCCTGCATGAAATCCGCCAATCAGCTCTGTTCTGGACAGCGTTCAGCAAGGTGGTGGCTGGGTGTGTCGAGACCGATTCATTCTTTGCTGTTACACATTAATGATTTCCATGGTCGTCCGCGTTTATAATCGTTTATAAACTTGTAAGCAATTCCTTAAAATGTAAACATCTCGGCAACCGTGTGTCCGTTTTCTACTGTCGTCCGCGTTTATAATCTTATAAGCAGCTCTTTAAAATGTAAATATCTCGGCAACCTCGTGTCCAATTTTGTTCAAACCTGGATCGGTGGCATTTGTGAAGGCGAGGTATATTTTTTTCAGCATGGAAGTCAACAGATGTTAAAGCCTCAATCTGGGTTGAAAAGTTTAGTCCAAATATAGACGAAAATATTTGGTTAATAGTTCATGATATCAAGATGATGGAATTGAGAAGATTCTATTCAATATTCAAAGCAGAAGTCTCTTTGTTCAATATTTGAGTCGTTAGCAAAGTTAGAACAGCGCCCTGGTTTTTTGTTCATGTCTCTCCGTGAGTGGGTGGGCCCAATGCCGCGCCGCACGGCAGCAAAGCGGATTATTGTATCCTGAACCTATAGACCAACATAACCATACTGTCAAACCACAATATCCATCGTCTGAAGAATGTTTGGCTACATTTTTACGCGATTGTTTCTAATTTGTGTTACAAAGTCTATGATAATGATACTTTGGGGTTCATTAGCTGACGTCACATCTATCACGTTTGACTCGAATTTCTTCACTTGGGCATCTACGGATGCCTTTAAGATCGAGTGATAAAAATGCTCATTTCTCAGGAATGAATGATTTTCTTAATAATGAACAGTGAGATGTTGTTCCTGGGATGCTAATACGTCGATTTCGAGATTTTATGAAGCTATTTCATGAGCTCTTGCTTCCGTTTACATGACGCTCAGCGTGAGGCGGTAGGAGGTGATAAAAAGTGGGCTGAAGTATTAGTATTCCAGGGGTGGAAGTGGTGCCATCGGGTCGTAAAAACGGCAATGTAGATAACTTCCATTCGATTCTGGACAGCCAATTGAGTTTGGTCATGATATGTATACTTCACAGTATATCACGCTGAGGGAGGTTTTATTTAAGCAGGTTCTACTGAGGGGACGTCTTCAGCCTTCATACTCTCTGTTCACACTTTTTGTTCACCCGAAGTTCTTCGAATATAGGCCTGATACTCGAGGAATAAGCAAGGGAAATAAAAGCCCGTATGCAGTCTGGAAATCGATCTTTTTTTCTTTCGTGCACCCTGAACCGCTTCTCTCAATTCGCCCCGTAATTAGCTGTTTTCAGCGAAAGTGCTATTGGAAATTGTACATCTTTTTTTAATCAATGAAAAAAAAAAATCGATAAACCAATTCAAATCATGAACAAGGTAAGACTGTCAGAAAGATGTGAACGCCCAATAACATTTGAACAAAGATTGTATAAGTTGTGACAAAAATAAGAGAGATTTTTTTTTCATCAATTCAGAACACAGGACCTTGTTACCAGGAAGCTGTGAAGCAGTGGAGAGCTAGGTTCCCATATGTCATTCAAAGCTCTATTATCTCATCAACAAAGCTAATATATAACTTTTCACTCTAACAAATTTAACACTCACAGCCTTAGAGCACAGTGTGACATGAATTTCCAATGCCGGTACTTCTGCCTATATGTTGCATGGGAAATAACCGTAGGAACGGCACGTTTTTTTAACAGCGTGTTATTCCTAATAATATAATGACGCACAATGTTCCTAAAACTCTCTAAACATGACATGCATAATATTTCTCGATTCGGATAACCTAGTTTTCGAATATTCTTGCTATTTTAATGTTAAACTAAAAATAGGCTTAATTCCGGTCCAGATACATCGAAATAACTGTCCTATTTATTAGGTAAAGTTGTGTTATAACAGCAGTTGTCATGACATGACCTTATTCTCGAGATGGGTGTTTATATAATTACAGGGAAAGCCGTTTTATCCTTTAAGTATCCATACCAGGTTCGTTTAAAACATGCACTAGGAATTCCTTCACCATTATTATGTTAATTATATTTTCGTTATGATTTTGTGTATTGTGTTGTAGTTTAGTAGAGCAGTTGGGTTTCCGACTTTGCCGGCGACAAGTATGTTGTATTTATTTTTCACTCCGAACACATGTTTCAATAAATGTCCGCTAAAAGCTCTAATTTCGAAGCTTCTGTCTACATTCTGGACTCCGTCACACGTTTACCGTTTAATGACAAGTCGAAATACGACATAGTTTAGTTTAGTATGCTAAAGGCATGCTATATTGTCGACAATTATGGAGGTGATCACCGGACACTGTCCGTACATTATCAGTTCCCATCAAACTTGACAGGAGATCATAAAATAATGTATATGTTGATAATCCTAATTTGAAGAAATGTTTCACATTAAAACTTCATCTGTTTAGCAATGGTTGTAAAGATTGGTTGACTAGTAACTGTGGTTTATCTCAGCATAGTCGTTTTTGGAGAGAACACTTTTCTGAATGAAGTAAGATGAAAAGATATGTTCTCCCTGAATTTTTCAATGTCAAATAATGCAAAATTCATATCACCATGCTAAAAAAAAACATTTGATAAATAAGAGGATCATGGAAAACTAAACCCAGCGGTGAAAGTCCCATCGCAATAGCATCATATCCGGTTCTCGAGTTATTGATTTTTCAAGATTCTAGAAATCTTCATTTCAATTGAGCATCTGGCAACATATGTGACGTTATATTCGCACTTGGGCTGAAAACCTCTTGTAAAGTCTCGTAATCTAACTGCTTTTCATCACACCAAATTGGAAGGTTATGCCAAAAGTTCTCAATGTTTTTGAAAAATAATTTTCTTCAGCATTGTGACTGCTGTGCTGAAAAATTCTAAATTCAACAATTTCCAGGAAAAATGAGTCATCCAATTATAAACTAATACATAAGCTATTCAGACAAAGTGAAAGTGTAACATCATAAGATTGATGCCAAAAGGTGTTTGTCAGCTACCGGTACCGGATTTGACAAATATTAGTTTAGTTTTAGTTTTGTTTAGTATCTACGGGTTCAGGAAGCTCTACTGAAAGCTCATCTAGGAACCAGAAAGCCAAGTGTGATCATGGATGAACACCGGCGATAGCTCGCCCCGAGATGTAAAGCCGTCTACTGGTGCGGGATCGTGTATAGCCATTAGATTTATTGTCTCGATTATTCATGTAAATAAACGCAGAATAATATCATGTAATACAAATGAAGCACTCTTTTCAAAGAGTGTTCAGAGAGTAACGGAGGCAGGCGTGTAACTATTACAATCCCATCCTGCTCCCGGGACCGCCAATTTACGTCCCCATCCGACGGACGTGAGTGAAACTCCCAGCCTTTACCAATTTTCTAAATGCTAAGAGAGGTGGTAGCAACCTGTACGTCATCACTGCAGGACAGCCGTGCCAAACCTAACCAATGGACCTATGTTTCCCTTGCTCTCCCATCACACCGAAATCAACAACTGCAGTACAGCTGGCGGGCTAAGCCAGAAACTGCAAAACCATCAACAACTGCAGAACAGCTTTCTGACGAGCCAGGCTCGGGATTGAACCCGGGACTCTGCGGTGAAAGTGCTCACTCCTAACACTACATAACGCTACCACCAAATTATTCGCAGTAGCAGGATTGATACGTAAGAAAGTGACTTTTTTGTATTCGATTTTCATAAGAAGTAAATTCTTCATGGACGTTCAATTGAGGAATATAGTTAAAGAAGATCATCTTTCACACTATCTGCAAGTCTATTGGAGTAAAAAATGTTGAAACCGTGCCATAAGCTGTTCTGTAGTGAATTTGCATGTTTGCATGTTTGAATGTGTTGAAATAAAATTTCAGGGCCAATTTACGGCAGGCGAGTTATGGGACATTTACAAAAATGCTATTGACTTGAATATTCTAGGGGACGCCTGGGCCAACCCCTGAATTCGCCACTGCTCTTCAATACATGCCCATGCAGCAATGCAATGGCCAATTGGGATGGAGAGGGCTGATTCGGGATGTCACGGCGGATCAGCAATGATCCATCCGTTTTAGGATGATGATATAATTAGCATACCTCGCAGCCCGAACGATCCAATTCAAAACAATGCAGCAGTTCTAACTTCTTCAAATAAGCGATATTCACGAAACCTCAGTCATCATGGACAAGGTAACAAGAATATGTGGACATCTTTTTAGACGAAACTTATGTTGCATCTATATAGGCTAGTATGTCAACAAGATAACGAAAAACTAAAAAGTCGAATTGATAAATTAACATATGTTTTGAAGAGGTCATTTGGAGGTCATTTGAGATCAAATTACTAAACATTGTTGGATTCACATGAAACTTTGTACATACAGTCATCATTCGGTGTCGAAAAGTGTGAAGGTCATCTGGAGGTCATCAGGGGTCATTTGAGGTGAAAGTACTAAACATTGTTGGATTCACATGACACTTGGTACATATAGTCAAAATTTGGTGCCAACAATTGTGAATGTCATTTGGATGTCATCAGGGGTCATTTGAGTTAAATGTACTAAACATTGTTTGGTTCACATGAAACTTTGTACATATAGTCAATATTTGGTGCTGGAAATTGTGAAGGTCATTTGGGGGTCATCAGGGATCATGGTAGGGGCATGGGTTCTCGAACTGATCAGATTTTCAGCTAATTTACATAATTTATGCAAAAAACCTAGAAAACGCAGTATCTGGAGATCTGTAAGAGGTATGACGTTGAATCTTGGGGATATAGTAAACATTTAGTGCCTAAAACTTCGGAGGTCATCGGAGATCATCAGGAGCCATATGAGGTGGTGAAAATGTTGAAGGTCAGTTTCGCATGGAACTCGGTGCCAGAAATTACTACTGATTTTGATCAAATTGTCAGGTACATTCGAAGCACTAATATGAGATGACCAGATAATAGCACTTTAGCAATCAAAGCGAAAACCCACTGTTGCGTAACCAGGCTAGAGGTTTGAGAACTGCAATATGTTGTGTGTTGTTTTATCCAACTGAATTTCACACAAGATGACCAGTAGAGGACTGCTTGACTGTCCGTCTGTCTGTCTGTCCGTCCATCCACAATTGTTCAAATTGATCCCATGCGTACACGCATCACTGAATTTTGATGAAACTTTGGCACAGTGATCATTGGGTGTTGGGCCATCAAATTGTGTCTTGAATTTCAGGTCAAAGGTCATGTACATAGGGTTCAATAAAGGCCACCAACTAAAAACATGAAACATCCTTCTTCTCCTACAACTTCGATGGTACAGTGTTGAGGGTTCGTCATAATAATGGTGTTGTAATAATAATAGGGCTACCTTCGGGTGTTCTGGGATTTTGGGTCAAAGGTCATCTAGGGGTCATTAAAAGCCCTCAACTGAAAACACAGAAAAATGCTTCTTCTCCTGCATATTCAAAGGAATTGTGTTGAGCGACGACAAAATCTGGTTTTAACATCACAAAGCCTAGTGCCCACCTTGCGATCTACGCAGTCCACAACGTTGCGATCTACTATGGAAGCTTGCGATGAATATCTGCAGTTGAATATATGCGATTCATTGCGTTCTGTTGCGCTTGCGGTGTTTTGATGCCCATCTTGCGAATCTTTGCGGAAAGCGTGACCATTTTAGATACATTTTATCGGGCTAGAGACCTGGAATTGTCAAAGTTGAAGTCCATAAACTAATCGCAACAGTTTGCAAGCTTCCACAGCAATACGGAAGGTGGGCACCTGGGTTCCGGCATGTGTTCGCAAGTCTCAGCAAGGGATCGCAGTCACTGCGGAGCCTTGCAGAGATCACAGAAATTTTAAACTAGTTCAAACATGCGTTTCATTGCGGAATGGTTGCGATCCACTGCGGATCGTCGCGAACGTTGCAAACTTCTTAAACATTTGTTGCTCACCTTGCGACTTCGCAAGCAGATTGCAACGTTGCACACTGTTGAAATCCAGGGTTGGCGATTTTCCGGGAAATACTAATATTTCCCGGCCTGGGCGGGAAATAGTGGTAAATACCGGGGAAATACAAAATCAAGAAAAATGCAACAATAGTTAAATGGGCTCTAGTTACACCCATTGATATGAAATATAGTGTCTGCTAATCCAGTAAGATTTTAACTACATTTGGAACTTACTGATGTTTATTAAATTATATTAAAAATAATGTTCCAACTAAAAATGTGTG
>JAODUJ010263950.1:0-10230 GCA_027564615.1 Psolus chitonoides
TTCGCCGCCCTTGCGTCCAGGGGCGGTGACAAGTAGCAATAAAATCACATCCACCGAAGACGGCCCGTAGACGGTGAAGCGGCTAATGCTGATATTAAACGTACACTCAATTAACTAAACGGGCCCATGTAGGCTACTCTTCATGCATGGCCCATTGCCTATTTATCTAGATATACAGATGGCCGCTTTGTTTAACTTTGCCTGTCGAGGCACCAAATATAGCATTTTGATTTTTGATTTGATTTGATTCAGGAAGCCACTTAAGGCTTATCGAGGAATTAACCCCGACCATGTGATCATGAATGAACACCGACGAAGGCTCGCCTTCTCTTCTCGAATAGTGTTCAGAGGGTACCGGTAACGAATCAGGCGTGTAACCATACAATACCATCCTGCTCCTGGGCCCGCCATTTAACGTCCTCACCCGAGGGACGAGAGTGAAACTTTCAGCCTTTAGCCACTTTTAAAGGCTGAAAATTAGGAATTAAAAAACCAACCACTACATGTTTCACTTACGAGTCTTTTGATTAAATCCAGCAAAAACCTCAAAAATCCGTATGTCTTGCCAAAATACAGAATTCAACTGTACCGAAATTCTTTCATTTATCGTGCTGCAATAATCATCCAGTCTGATCATTTAGAACCATTAATATAATTTGAGTCATTGTTCATCCATTTTTATGTGTTAACCTTTCAATAATCTTACCTAACCTTTTATTTATACATATAAATTTAAACTGCTTTATCACATGATGTTTTCATTTTGATATTTGATAGGTCTTTGTATTCTTTTTTTTTTAATAAATATTTGCTATTTATACTGGTTTTAGTAAATGGAAATGAAATAAAATGGTCCCTGTATAAGCCCAACCAGCTATGCTAGTTTCAAATGGGCCCGTCAATCATACACTCATCTTAATTTATCAATTAGAACGTTTCTTTATTCTTCTTGCGATCAATGACACACATGGATGTAATACAGGCTATTGAAGAGTGTTATTTCTGGCAAGCTAGGGTGTCGTATGCTGACCAGTTGTTACCACTCCTAACAGCCGAACAGCTGCTACTGTGATGCCGTATATATTACCGCCAGAGATGTGCGGGGATGCTATTCCTCTACCAGTCTACAGTCCTGACAGTTACTCCATCTTACATAGCAGGTTGTTTTGCGACGCCAAGTAGCCACATATGTGGAGGAAGCCGAAGGGCTTGTAACTTATGCTACACATCGAGTGACTATAAACGGGAGTAACCGATTTTCCATCAGTCAGTTGTTGGCTTTCACTATCAAGTAGCACTTGGAGAGGAGTTGGGTGTAGTAGTTACACCAACAGCTACGACATTGGTCAGATAGTGCACACAGTCTATGCAATTTCCAAGGCGGGAGTCGAAAACTTACTACTGGGAGAGAATAGCCAAACTCAAAATTACCAAGGAAGAACTTACATTTGGCACATGGGATGTGACAACACTGAACGCCCTGGGCAAAATTGAACAACTTGAAAATGAGATGAGGAGGTATAGATGGTAAATTCTTCAATTATCAGAAGTTAGATGAACATGTATAGGTGAGACAACCATGGATGATGGACACACACTATGGTATAGCGGAGAGAAACCATATCATCAAAAAGGGTGTTGGTTTCTTGGAGCGTAAACATGTAGCAAAGTCAGTTCTTGAATGTAGCCGGACCAGTATCAAGCCGTATTATTACAGCAGGACAACCATTCAACATCACGGTTATCCAAGTGTATGTACCTACAACTGCTGCGTCAGATCTGTAAATGAACAGGTTTTATCAAGTCATGGAAGCTGCTCCCAAGAATGACATTAGATTGGAATACAAAAGTGGGAACAGATGCAAATACAACATGGCGAGGTACTACCGGCAAGTATGGACCGTGGGGACAACAAATGACAGAGATCTCACTTTGCTGGAATTTGCCAAGTTTCACGGTCTCGTCCTGATAAATACTCTACACCCTCAAAATCGTTCACGGAAAACTACTTGGCATTCTCTCGATGGGTTAATCCATAATATGATTAACTATATTATGGTCAGCAAACGATTCCAATTGGGCATGAATTTGTCACAAACAAGATCCTTCACTGGGCAGACATAGGACGTGACCATGACTTGGTGATGACATCCATGAGAGTGAAGCTGAAGAGACTGAAGAGCGAAACTCATCTGGAATGAAGTTTGATTTGGAGAAGCCTAAAGACCCAAACATTGCGTCTGAGTTCCAAGCAAAGATAGAGGAAAAATTTTGCTCCACTTTCAGCAGCTCTCACAGATATAGAGAGTTTCAGCAACCAGCTCGATGAGCATTTCATTGATACTGCAGAACAGGTGTTGAGGAGAGCAACAAGGAGCAGAAGTGGATGACAGGCGAGGTCTTACATGCAAGTGACAGACGTAGAGAGCTAATAAGAAACGATTTGTAAGTGATATCGACCATGCTAACTACAGCAAGATCAACAAAGAGGTAAAGAAGCTGACCAAAAACCCAAGGAGCAATTGATTCAAGATCAGTGCAGTGCCGTCAACACCAATATGAAATGCAATAAAACAGCAGCAGCTTTTCAGGCAATACAAAACCTAACTAAAAGAAAATAAGTCAGGACGACAGTGGTAGAAGACAATAATGGCAATATTCTAACTGAAAGAAGGTCAATATCCAGCAGATAGAAGAAATATTGTGAGGAATTATACAACTATCAGCTGACAGCAGAACCTGTAAGATATTTGGAAGGGAATTGCCAACACAGAACAAGAAGATCCACCAATTGTTATTACAGAGATTAAAAGAGCTATTAAGAGCCCCAAAGATGGGAAGTCTCCAGGAATTGGTACTGTGTCTGCAGAAATGCTGAATACATCAACAGTTGGGGCCTATACTAGACGTTGCACTGCAATGAAGTGTGGACATCAGGAGTTAGGTCATCTGCGTGGACGAAATCAATTATCATCACACTCCATAAAAGAAATGGCAACCCCAAATTTTGTAGCAACTACCGTACAATCAGCCCGGTCAGTCACCCAACAGCCCAAGCAAGATACTCCTACGAGTGATTTCAAATGGACTTCAACCACAGGCAGAAAGAATAATAGCAGAGGAACACACCCACACGGGATTTAGGAATAGACGCAGCACAGTAGAACACATCTTTCATCTCAGGCTAATGAATGAGAAATAATGTACAGATCAAACACCACTTTTCCATAACTTCATCGACTTCAAGAAAGCTTTTAACCGGGGCTGGCAGGATGGAATATGTGAGATATCAAGGAAGTTTAATATCAGCAAAGCGTTTTAAATGCAATCAAGGCCCTGTATCGAGCGTCCAAGAGTGTTGTCTTACTGGGAGATGAACTCAGCGATTGGTTCCACACCGGAGTTGGAGTCGGGCAATTGGATGCCTGTTATCACCAACATTAATCAATATATTCCTGAATATATCATGATGGAAGCTCTTGCTGAGTTTGAGGGAATAGTGAGAGTTGGAGGAAGAACTATTGCCAACCTAAGATTTGCAGATGACATTGACCTTATAGCAGGACAACCTGAAGAACTTACCACCCTTAAAAGAAGACTGGAAAAAAGTGCAAACAACTTGACATTGAAATCAGTGCTGACAAGAGCAACGTCATGAAGATGGGATTTGTCGAAGAAGTAGCAGTGTGTATTGGAAGTCAAGAACTTAACACAGTGGCTCAGTTCAAGTATTTGTGGGCAACCACCACGGATGATGCAAGAGCAGTGCAAGAGATTAAGATCAGAATCGCAATTGCTATATCTTTACTGGCAAATCTGAAGTCTACCTGGAGGGATAAGAACATTATAATGAAAACGAGAATGAGTCTCGTGAGAGCATTAGTAACAACAGTGTTACTGTATGGGTGTCAAACTTGGACATTGAACGCTGAGATGAAAAAGCGAATAAATGATTTTTAAATGAAATGTATCCGGAGACTTCTAGAGATACATTACCGGTATCCAGGCTTCGCATACCACGAACAAGCAAGTATGGCAAACAATGCAGAGCTGCGTATAGGGAAACAGGACCCCCTCTTATCAGTCGTGAAAAGAAGAAAACTTCAGTGGTTTGGTCATGTAATTAGGCAGAAGAACAACCTGGCAAACACTGCATTACAAGGGGGGACAGAGGTGCAAAGGTACAGAAAAGAGGCAGACCGATTAAAACCTGGATCGACAACATAAAAGACTGGACTGGGATGAGCTTCAACCAGTTCATAAGAACGAGAATTGTGGAAAGCTGGTGTCTTGTCATCATGTCGCCCCAACGGCCCTCAAGCTATCGGCGATAGATGGATGGATGGATGGATGGATATATAGATAGATAGATAGATAGATGGATTTTTAGATAGATAGATAGATGGATGGATGGATGGATGGATGGATGGATGGATGGAAAGATAGATATATAGAGAGATAGATAGATACATGTATATATGGATGTATGAATGGATGGGGTGTAATTTTTCGATTTTTCCTTGCCTGAACCTCAACCATAGTGGGCTCAGGTGATGGGTGATTCTCCAAAAAAATGTAGTTCACCAAACAGCCAAATAAATAAATTAAGATCCCCTGGGTTATACCTTATTTTATTCACCTGTACTGATGCAGATGTGTGGTTGTCTAAAAGATAAAATGATGGCAATGTAGCCTACTAATTTAATCCCTAAATTTAAACTGAACAAATATTTAATTTTGGTTCGGGAGACTATCAGGCCAAGTCAAAAAATAAGCATGTTTCTCGACTACGCCCGCTTTTTTTACGCCGCCTACTTTTATTCCTTGCCAGAGGCAAACGTTATCTATGCAGTCACGCATGTGTGTGTATGTATGTATGTATGTATGTCTGTGTGTGTGTCTGTGACGCCTCTTTTAACCACTCCAAGTGGAGAATGCAATGTCAGATCATTTTCATTCTCGTTGGTGGATTACCCATAGTGAGTTGGCTACATGGTCCCTGTTGTTTTTGGTTGAGGTCAAAGGTCACCGGAGGTCAACAGGGATCGAATAGTTAAGGGGGCAATATACCTGGAGGGCGCCCTCAATTTTCTAATATCATATCTCCTGTGTTATGATGTTGATCCTACAAACTGGTGTAAAAAATGTCAACCCAACTTGACCTTAATATGCAAATTAGCAAGGGTTAAAAGGTCCAATGTCAATTTTGGCTGCAATTAAATTGCAACTACTTTCACGTTTTCAGGTTTGTATAGTTCTTGCTTTACATTGATGTCTGATAAGAAAATTGTGTGTTTTTCGCCATAACCGACATCGTGTTACCATGGCAACCATAAAACAATACAATTTTATTGTACACTCCGTTAGTGCTATCTCTCTATTTTGTTGTGTCTTCATGATTTTGTCGTTTGCTGTAGTGGGTCTGAGGTCACAACTCCTTCCGCCACTATTTTCTGTAAGTGCTGGTCCATTGGCCTTTGTCCAGCCAAAGACAACCTGTAAGGCAGCAGGTAGGACTATTCACCAATAGTTGGGATAGGGATTGGTAAGTGGCCAGGGCATGTCCACACGCCGGTGGGCCATGCACCACTACCTTTTAAGGGGTCCCTACTCCTCCAAAGTATTGAGTCTCGTTAGTTGTATCACCCTCGCGAGTGATACGTTCAAGAAGGGACCGAGCATGCATGACACGCATGCATGCAGGCGGTGAGGTTGACTTAAGATTAACTGGGCTATATGGGGAAATATAGGTGGTAGAAGTGCTTACGCTTTGCCCGGGGCAGTACCACCGCTCTCCCATCATTCATGACGATGACCAGTTTAAGTCATCACGGTTGAGATACCGGTCTCTGTACTTAGAGGTATGAGCTGGAGGCATGACATGTCATAAAGAAACCTCCAACAAAGTTAACAAGCTACCTCTCTTCCTAATTTCCCTTGCCGGTCCTCGTATATATAGGTTCGTCCTTTGTCCGGCATCCTCCAAAGTGATGATCAACATGGCCAGGGTTAGGTGGCTTCCTGAACCCGTAGTATAAATCATATATATATTTTAATTGGGAAGGGCTTTGGAAATATGGAAAAATGACCAAAAGAACACCTTTTTTACACTTGAAAGCTGGTGAGAATCCGCTAAATGTCCACTTTACAAATCTTTTATTCAATAAAACATTTCGTTGATGGCTTCGATATAACAGAAAAGCTTTGACAACATCTGACAACATTTCATTTGACAACATTTCATGCATGTTGATAAATAGTGAAAGTTTCAAAATAGTAAATATCAAAGACTCGACCTCATCCTTTAATTCAAGAAATTCCGGACGAATAACATGTTCTTCAATAGGTTTTAAAACGTTTTTTTAACATGTTTTTTTTTCATGGGTATATAGGCATCGATAGTTTCAAACGATTATAGGAAGATCAATCATTATTTATTTATCTTCTGGCATAATTTTTGTTGGTCAAAATTTGATATCAATCAGTCAATAGAATAGTGTGGATTACAAAGCTGTAGGCAAACACTGACTGCACATATTTAAACAAAATCATGCCTTTGAGTATACGTTCGCATAGCCTACACACTACTTGTGGCTGGGGGGTGCAATTGGTTCAAATTTCACTTTCCCGACAAACCTTGATCAAGATCCCTGTTGTTCGCTCTATACCGTTATCTCCCTGAAACATCTTCCCATTACAACCTTGAACAGATACAGTAAATTTGGGAATCAACACAAGAGTTTCCGACCTCGCCTCGTCCGGCGCCATTTTGCTTATTGTGATTTACCTTGAACAACAATTCAAGGTTACGTAACCAGAAGTTTCTCAAATCTCTTTTTGTCGTCTGCCTTCGTGGAAACCTTGCAAAGTGAATTTGAACTTGAATGACTTGGCGCGAACCCGCTGGGCAGACCTTGGTCGCCTCCAGCGGAGGCAACATTAGCCTTCAAAAGTACGCGGAGCCGGTGGAGATAGACTATAGGCTGAGGTTAGGCTACGGGATATCGTTACAGTAATGCATACAAACAAGTAAACAACACCCCTAAACAATAGATGCACGTATCATTACGCCTACAACTGAAGGTCATATCTGGTTAATGAGTGAGGATGTTGGCTTACCGGGCTATACCGATAGGTGACGAATTCAATGTTTCTCAAAGTAGCCTATTAAAGACTACTATAGTATGGCTCGATATGTAGAGGGGGAGGTCTTCATTTCGGGAGAGGTAGATGTCAGTGACGACGCTAATAGACCAACATGATGATTAGCCTACAATTACTATGCGGCTACGCCAATCTTGGTACAATGATTTTGCAGGACACTGACCTGTCGACGCATGGCCTATTGTCTGAAGCTTTCTCAAAATTACGATTAACAGACGGATTGTCGGAAATGGTTTCCAGTCATGTCAAGTCATGGAGTACCGGTTTTTGTAAAACTTCACTGATCTTTTTTCGTGTCCGGGCAGAAAAGGCATAAATCTTAAGTAACCCAGGCTTGGTTGTTGACGTGGCATTGCGTTTCTAACCGCCATTTTGCAACTAAATTTGTAAACAACTCGGTTGTCTGTATTATGGTAGCTCGTGATATATAGAACTAGCATATATATATATATATATATATATATAACTTAGCCTCACAATTGTGACCTAACTAATGCGTGATTGACTGATTGAAACCTCATAAATAATTTTTCGTCCCGAAAAATTATTCTAGTTTCACTTTTCAGGCTGTTTGAAAACTCCACCTGTTCGAACGGTAGCCATTAGTGAGTGACCTCGCAACGAAAATAAATTCATTTATCTGTGTATAGCACATTAGTGACATCGCAGGCCACGTTTACTCTATCTACGTTAATTAGTTCAAATTATCTCATAACAATCCGGAAATATGCTAGCATTTTCTAAAGACGATACGTTAAAAACTGCTCTAACCAAGGGTAACTTACTATGTTATACCGAGGAACATTACTGGCATGATACCAAACGATATAAAATGCTAAGACGAACACAATGTGCCACTTTAAATGTGGTTTAATTCGGACCTCTGTTCCGTGACCCACACAAAAAACATAACATACTATTGTACCGGTTTTGCGAATTAATCGATCGTAAACATGAAACGAATTCAACACGGGCGGGCCTATTTTAACGTGCCTTGGACTCATTGGAGCACGTTCGTGCTCCGAAGTGAGAAAAACGTGCTCTGAGAAATGAAACGACGTGCTCCAAGAAAATAGTTGCCACTTGAACTATGAACATGGAGAACAGCTCAGCTATAGAAAACGATGCTAATGCCACTTGATATATCCAATCCTATACATATTTACAGTTCAAAGCTTTGCCAAAGATAGCATCATTTTTGATCTGAGCCACCTAACATAAACCCCTCCCCCAGGACGGACGGCGTTCAATAAATGCCGCCGATGTTTCCTTTTTCTGATTCTTCAATGTTGGCAGGTATATGTTGCATGGTTTATAGACGTGCTCTGAGAATTGAACCTTAAAATAGGCCCTGCAACACGGTTTTTGCGAATTACTCCTGAATTATATATAGTTGATATAAGAGTAGCCTATATACAAATGATGCTTTTCAAGGATGACGATGATATCTGTGTCATTGATTCTTGATTTCTTGAAGGTCTCCGAAATTTAGGCAGTTCAAATTCAGATCTTAGCTTAACAAAATATGATATGATATGAAAATTCAATCAGGTCAAACAAGCTCTAAAAGTACCGAAACGAAGTTCAAAGGCATAGATTAAAACGAGCACATTGACAGTATTACGTGTGACGTCCGACTTTCCAACATTGCAGGAAATGTATAAGTGTGCATGAGGCTGTGTTGTTAAAACTTAAAACTTCGGCATTCAAGCATCAATGTGCGTTGAAAACGTGGGTTCAAGTATCATAACACTGATATTTGGGTATCAGTCAGTTAGCTGAATGTGCTGAATGTGCCGATATATAACCCGAAGGTTCAACAAAATGACTTAAACATTTTCACTCGCTTCGCGCACAGTGGCATGTTTCCTTATTTGAGTTGTTATGTAGTGTCACTTGTGCTGAATGTGTCGTTTCTGTAAAACTCAATTATTGGACATAATAACCCCGAAATTTACGCTTGCTTCGCGCGCAGTGGTGTTTGTTTGTCTGTGTTTATGCGGAGTATCTAACCCACAGATTGTAGACATTTTTTTTGCTCGATTTTGGTTGGTGCCACAACGCCCCGAATCACGGACCGCTAGCGACGCCACTGGGTATAGCCTAATAATGATACATTTGCACGAGATAGAAGCATGGTGTTCGATCGGGTCGCGACCAAATGGTGAACTCCCTGGCTGGTTCGCGGCCTGAAAAGGTTGCGGACGGCAGCTTCAGTGAATGTAGAGTAGAGAATCCTACGGGTTCATGAAGCCAATTATGAAGCCCTGATGTTATGTGATCATGGATGAACACCGGCGAAGCTAGACTTGCCTTCTATTCTCGTATAGTGTTCAGAGAGTAACGAGGCAGGCGTGTGACTAATACAAACCCATCCTGCTCCCTGGACCGTCATTTAACGTATCGGGAGTGGAACCCCTTATCTTATAGCAGCCTGTCCGTCACCACTGTCGAACAGCCGTGCCGAAATGTATCCAATGAACCCAATTACCCACACTCTAATTGCTTCCCACTATACTAAACCAGAAATTGCGAGACCATCAACAACTGCAATAGGCTACTGCAGTACGGCTTTTGGCGAGCAAGTATCGAGGCACGCCGTCGTGGTATTTGAACCCGGGCCTCTGTGGTACGCTACGAGCTGCCACTCAATCCACTGCACGACTCACTGCACCCAGATACGTCAATATAGGGGGTCTCCCCCCCCCTCAATCTTGATCAAACTGACGATAGTTAGAAAAAGTGCAGTGTTCGGAATTTCCGACTACTGGAATTAGTGAAAATGTACTATCCTGACTATAAGTAAGTAAGAATATGAATGGATTTCCTGACAAACTACAGTTTTCGGGTCGAAAGTATACAATTTCCGACTGCCGACATAAAAAAAACATGTTTTTACGCCCGCTTCGCGCGTATTGTAGACGTTATTCTTGTTATTCGTGTTATTTGCAACCGTATTGACACCGACAATACCTTTGAAAATTGTGCGTGCGAGTTTGTGCAGCAGTCCGAATTTTTGGACTTTAAAACCTGTCCAGTCGGACTTTTTTACCCTACTCCCCCCCC
>JAODUJ010264062.1:0-10229 GCA_027564615.1 Psolus chitonoides
GCCTTTACAAGAAATGTAAAGATTATTGAGGCAATTAACTAGTATTATGACTTGGATGCCCTTCCTAACAGTCTCCTTAATGAGGATCTAGTCAACAAAAGAACCCCACAGAACTGACAAACGGCGAGCAGTCTACTGAAGGGTTGAATACAGTGTATCCAACTCCCAGAGCAGACCAATTACCTCACCGGGCTTGCCAAGAATGCAAGATATGGAAAAGCAAACCAGCGAGTGGTTTATACTCGTAGTTGAACACAGTGTATCCAACTCCCAAAGTAGACTAATTGCCACACCAGGCTTGTTATAAACAAGAAGTTGTGGGATAGCTAGAATTCTACTGATAAGAATACCAGCTTAACCAGTGCAACATTTGATGTAACCTTCGCCCAATTTATAAACAATGAAACATTTATAAGTTTTGGATACTGGGATAGAGTTTACTGTTTCACCCATAGATCGGCAGAAGCAGCTGCAGTGCAGGCTGCTTTGGTAGCTTCACGCCACAAGGCGGAAGTGGATACCGGTATGCCTCGGACAACCTTCAGGAAATATGAATGAATACTCAGGAAATATCTAGATCAGCCTACAACTGGAAAACTCATCCATGCAGTGATTTCCAGCAGGCTTGACTACATAAATTCTCTCCTCTGTGGTGCAACGCCCTCACAGTTATGACTACAGAAAATCCAAAACACAGCTGCTCGAATTTTGTGTCGAGTCAGCAAACACACGTCAAATTACTTTGATCCATTAAGAATTAGTTACCCAACCATGCATGCATTGAATATCAAGTCCTCGTCTTAGTTTCTGAGCTATAAATTCAGGTACACCATCATACCTTTGTAGTGTTGTACACAAGCAAGCAAGAATTAACTCTTTGTACCAAGCGGACTGATTCAGTCCGATCGGGCCAAACAAATTCAAACATTTTTTAAAGCACCATCCAACATCCCCCTAGGCTTATTTTGAAGATAAGACCCAGGGCGAATATTTAAAAATACTTTGATGGGGGTCTATGGTGAACAAAATTTTCAAAATATTTTTTGAAAATGTGGTGACCTTGACTTGACCTTCATGATTCAGTGACCTCATTTTTCAAAAAAATCCCAAGCCTTCATGTAAATCGATAATGGCTCTTTTTCTAACTTTCCTCAGTCTCCTGCTTTGATTTCCAGCGCCACAGCTCTATAGCAATCAGGGTTTAGAAGTTATTCTAAAAATAAGTCGAAAAAAACCTCGATTTTTGGTCATCTTGACACAATTTTCTAGGGGGGTCTTAGAAAATCATTATTTCCAAAAGCTATACCCTAGGCCTCTGATTTGTGGCTCAAAATAGGCCCAAGAACATTCTCTAACTCCTGATTTTTTTGTAGGGGAATAGTGCCATCATAGAGAAAGTTAGGAGCAATTATTGCAACATGCCCAGATCGTGTCTGCGCCATTTTGGATTTACACACAAAGTCAATGGTCGGTTATCAGAGGTAGACATACCAGGTAAATTGAATTAAAATAATTATTTACAACCTAGATAATAGTAATTTAAGATTGATAATGAGTTCTAGGATGTTTAGGGAACATCCTGGTACAATTTTTAGGCCTCTAAACATAAATTGTGGGTGACATTTTCGTCTTGGGAAGATAGGTCCAAGTTTGGTTCAGGCTAGCTTTTCCTTAACTGTGTAAATTCCATTGACATTGAAAATAGCCTATTTTGCCCCAAAATGGCACCGGAAAAATTTGAAAAAATAGGGTTGATAGATGTTGCCCTGTTCTAACTAATAAAACAGTTTCTGATGACTTCTGTGACTGGTAAATGGCCGAGACATAAAGGGTTAAACCAGTAAGATCACACCATCTCCATCAGCTACAAGTTCCAGTTTCTAAAATGAAATCATTTGGGGATCGAAGATTCTGCAATGCTGCACCCTATCTATGGAATGCCCTCCCAGCACATTTCAGATCATTGGACCAATTCAAGCGTGGACTTAAAACATGTCGCTTTTCACATTGTTTTTTGTGTTCTTCACCTCTTAATGCCCATTGAGCAACCTATGGATGGATTCTGTGCTATATAAGACTAATTATTATTAATTATTAACGATAAACATTAATAGACATTAGGAGCAACTTACCCTTCACTCTGTAGGACGTCTTGCTTCGTTGCTCTCGTGATCATGGCGTCATCACACTTGAACCACTGGTCTCTGTGCTGGCGGACGTAACATGTGTAATGACCGTGGTCTAACGTACCAAGATGGTTGACCACAGCAAAGAGTGAATACCTGAAGAAGATATGAAACATTGTCACTGTGTGCCACTGGTCTCAGTACTAGCACTAACACTAGTTCCTCTACTGGTGGACATGACATGTGTTATGAATGACAATGGACTAACACGATGGTCGCAAACCCTGGGACATGTCCCAAAAAGTGAGACGCCTGAAAATTTGGGTGTGACACCCACATTTTTTCAAGGAGAAAAAAATAAGGCCTTCAATTCATTTTGGCTGGAAAACAATGAAAACACATCCGATTGAATAAGATTTTCATTGAGACGTTGGTTCAGAACTTTGGGGAAGGCTGACATGGCATACCGAAACAGTTGACGATAGAAAAAAGAGTGAATACCTTATAGAATGTTGCGTATGTGATTATGATTCCGCATGCATTCACAGCGGCTGGCCATCCAAGTTCAGTCCATATCAATTTTGAGTTCTTCAAGCTGGACGACCTTTACCAGTCTGTATGTAAATCAGAGGGCCGTAAACGTGAACTGAGGAAAACGTAAACCGAGGAAATCATATCAGTCCATATCCTTGAGTTCTCGGATGACCTTTCATCTGGTCTGGAAAATATTATATCGAGGATTGTGGTATCGGGGTACTACTCTGTAGTACCAAAGGAGGTGTAAGGCGTTCTCTCCATCCGTAGCCTAGGTGAATAAACTGGCTCGTTTCAGTCAACAGCATCTCCAACACGTCGGCAGTCAGATGAAACAGCTTGTCCTGGTCAACGGATGTGGACATCAACCTTACTGCCTTGTGAGTGGCCTTGGTTGGTCAAAGGTTCCGACGAGCTTATAATTGTACCTAGGTTGGTGATAGGAAAGGCAACCAGCTGTAAAACAAATTGCCTCCACTATTAATGGCTGTCTTTAAGATGAAGAGAATACACGGGACTGGAAACCATAGTGTGGAAAGTGTTGTGAATCGTAGGGTGTGGTGTCGATAAGGGCACCGCCAAATCGT
This sequence comes from Psolus chitonoides, assembly GCA_027564615.1. Taxonomy (NCBI): domain Eukaryota; kingdom Metazoa; phylum Echinodermata; class Holothuroidea; order Dendrochirotida; family Psolidae; genus Psolus; species Psolus chitonoides. The sequence continues at coordinate 3,248 of JAODUJ010264062.1, forward strand.
CAATTTGTTACCGCATCATTGCTTCATTTTGTGTGAAATGGAAAGAAAAGATCAAGGTGGCCATGAAATGTCCTGTGACACAATCTGTGGATTAATCTTGGACTTATATCTGGTTGACGATGATGATGAGGAGAATTCAAGCTTGAAGGGCATTAACAGTTCCCTATTATTCAACCCCGACTACCTTTACCTATTCATTATGAAGTAGATATGATATACTATCTCTATTATATTTGGACATTTTAGGCAAGTTAGCACTCGAAACACTGAGCGAGGAGGTGGCTCCGCTTGTACTGCATGTGTCATGGGTGAAAACCAAGATTCAGTCCTTTGGGAACATCTTGGATGCTGCTGTTGAGTATATCCTGGTAAAGGCCAAGAACGTAGAGGTCACCAAGTCCTTTATCTACTTCGGCAGCGTTATCAAGGACTCCGCTAGTTGCGCGGTCGGAGTGTACCGCTCCCTAGTGCTCCCTGTCTTGCTGTATTCCAGCGAAGCATGGGCTTTAACTTCGGAGCTGAGATGCAGACTGTACTCCTTTGTGACTACCTCACTTCGCCGCATCCTTGGATACCGCTGGCATGACCATGTGTCCAATGACAGGGTGCTCGGGGAGTCGGTGATGTTGAAAGCCACCTGCTTGATTCGAGATCGTCAGTTGCGCTCCTTTGGGAACGTGGCTCGTCTCCCGGCGGAGGACCCCGCACACCGAATCCTGTCTGCACAGAATCCGGCCAGGTGTAGGAGACCGCCGGGGCGGCCTCATGTCTCGTGAGCGAGTACCTTGAGGATATTGGTGGCATGGTCCGAGCTCAGGCCAGATGTTTAGAAGCGGAAGGTGAAGCAGCAAGGTGCCAGCCTGGCATGTGCTTCCATGTTAGTTAGTTACCAAACCTGTGCTTTGTTTTGAAGTACTTTATAGCATCAGACTAGCCTAGCCTCGGAGTTAGGCCTAACACAATTGCTCATGGCAAGCAACTTTGAGGATACCATGTCAATGGTTGATGAAGATGAGATGCCAGCAGTATTAGATGAGCCAGGGGGTTTGGGGACATCTCAATTGTTTCCTTCAATCGATACGAGTCAAGGCTTCGATATTGAAGACGCAATCTTAACAATGCAAAACCAAAAGCAGGAACTGCACAACCAAGTGTTGGGTGAGGAGTCCCATCGTCACCCGACAGTTTTTCAAGATATTGCATCATTTTTGATGATGAAGGAAAAAAACAGGAACGCTGGTTGATGTAAGCTAAAAAAGTTAGAAGACAGTGTGCTGCAGCAATGTTTCCCTCAAAACCAAGCTAAACAAAATCCTGGCTACATACAAAATGTTGGTCAATCTCGAAAATGTACAGGCAACCCGGAATAATGATATCGTTTGGAATGGCCTTCGGGGCAGTGCTAGATCAGCAGATGTCAAACTCCAGCAAATACAAGCTTCTAGCTAGGACAGCTTTTGGACCCCATGCTCACCCATCTTTGCTAGGAGGATGATCGTTTTCAATTGCAGCACAAATACTCTGGAACAAGCTACCTCTCTATATCCGCTGCTCTTCTTCCCTGACTTTTTTCAAATCTCGAGTCAACATTTATCTAATTAGGTTTCGCAAGTTTTATTTTTATTGGTTTTGTCTTATTTGTTTGTTTATGTTCAGGACTTCGAAACCTGTTGTATTTTGCACCTAAAATTAGTAATTTATATTATTACTGTTAAGTTTGTAGACCATCAAAATAACCATTTCTCTGGCAAAAAAAATTGCACAAGGGGGATGGGAAATAGGTAAATTATTTTTAGTGCAAATTATGACAGCAACCCCAATGAGTATTTTCTCACCTGTTATCTGTAATGTGTCTTCTGTTGGACTGAATGTTTTCCCGCAAGCCGCTTGCTCTTCTGTGCGTTGACATGTACGGGGTCATGTCAAGCTCGTGGGGGAATGATATGAACGAAGATATCTTTTTTCTTAATCTTGACGAATGTTCAAAACGCTGGAAGAAAAGAAGACAAGTGTAACTTGAATGGCCTCTCCTGTGTTTATCTTAGAGGTTCAGTAGGATCACATTGTGTTCTACGTTGATGCATAGACCAGCTAATAAAAACAAGAGCCAGAGGGCTTCGTTATTCCTTGCCTTTAAATTTAAGACCTGATTTTATTGTTTGACCTCTGTTCTCCACCAAAAGCAGTTGGGACCATGTACAGGTATGAGCTTAATTGAAGTTTGCTTTCTCAAGTTATAGTGGTTACAAGGTTTTCATTGTTTGACCACTGTTGACCTGAAATAACGTTTCACCTCCACCAAAAACAATAGGACCTAAGTACTAACTATGATGAACACACATCCAAAGTATGAGATCTATTGCAGATTGCTCTATCAAGTTATGGTGGTTACATTTCTAGTGTATGACCTTTGACCTGAACCAAAAACATTCTGGACCATATACTAGCCATGATGAACAAACAAACCAACTTACCAAGTATGAGCTCAATTGATGATGAACAAACATACACGTATTTAGTATGCGCTCAATTGAAGTTTGCCCTATCAAGTTATGTTGGTTACGAGGTGTTTGACCTCTGTTGACGTCAAATGACCTTTGACCTCCACCGAGAACACTAAGGACCGGGTACTAACCATAATGAACAAACATACCCAAGTATGAGCTCAATTCAAAATTAACCTATCGAGTTATGGTGCTTACAAAGTTTTCAGTGTTTAACCTTTGACCTCCACCATAACAAATAGGGATTATGTCTTCGCCATGAGAGACATACATCAGTTCAAGTATGGGCTCAATCAAAGTTTTCCTCATTAAGTTATGTTGTTCACAAGGTTTTAAGTATTTGACCTCAAATGACCTTGGAAATGCACCTAACACAATAGGGTTCTTGTACTTCATATGGGTAACCTACAGACCAACTATGCACTTAGTACACATTTGCGTTCTCCAGTGTCTACAATGGGTGTCACAGACACACACCCACAAACACACATATGGACGCCATCATGATTACATGGATTCCTTTTGCCGTCGGCAAGGAATAAAAAATATAGCGTATGAGATCCCAGTGTCATACTAGCGATACCAGAGATTTTTTTTGGATCATTCCATAAAAAAGAAACCTACCCCTGTTGAAAAAGCACATCGAACTTGACCATCGTCTCATACAAATCGGTCAAGAAATTACCTCAGGTTCATCATTTTAAGGTCACAAAATCTAGTGTTTGACCAGTAGTCCTCCGTATCGCTCTACTGTGCGGGTGGTCACGTTGCTTGTCGGTAATTGATTTATGGGAGTGTCTAATTACCATTGTTCACAGATGAAAAATACCATATGATGCGTGAGATTGGCTGTCGCTACAGCGACACCATGACGTGTCATTTGTTTACGTACTTTAGCGCATACAGATATCGCTGGAATGATTGGTTGACACCTCATGCATATTAATGATATCAATCAATTGCTGATTTAACTGATTGAATTGGCTTTACGGTATAATATTGTATCAGATCAGAAAGAGCAAAAAAAGTACATATTTTGACAATCCCCACAGAAAAAATATTATAGTTCAGGTATTCATTCTTTCATGAACCAATTACTAATACTCCCTCCAATTATTTCTACTGCGGGGGTTTTTCCGTGGACAGAGAATTTTTTCTCCATCATATACGAGTAGTTTGGTTACCATGGGACCTTATATGCATCTGCGCCGTAGAAGAAAAAAAATGTCATCCAATGCGGAAGTGTTGCACAAATTGTCGATGAGACCATTACGTGTACATTGTCCGCAGTTTCAAAGGAACCTCCGGAATCATATTTTAAAAATTTGAAACAGAATAATGAAGCAAATTGAAGGAACACCTTTTTGGTAAGTTTGCATGAAAATATTTTATTTCTTATTTTTAAATATTATAACAGTAAAATATTACTGCAGAAACCGGAAAAAAGAAATAATTTTCCACAATGTTGGCTAGGCCTGAATGATTCAATTAGCACATTCACTGCAATGGGATAGAGTGTGTACCACACGGTAATCTGACCTCCTGCTGTGTTATGCAGCCAGGTTTGAACGATTCTCGGACACACGTGAAAAAAACCTGTGAAAACCGGTTTGACTCGGTTATCAAATCCGAAACCGTCCGTTTTTTTGCTGAGAGACAACCGACCCGCCTTATTGCCACACCAGGCTTGCTATAAACAAGATGGTCAAACTAAAACATTCACATATAACATCATGGTCACAGTACATATTCCTTTTGCCTCTGACAGTGAATCCGAATGAAAAACCATGTAAGCATACTTACATAAAAAGGACAATGCCACTCTCCGCTACAGCATAGGCTAGACCTAGTATGCCACTCCCTATAATAGCATTCATCAGATTGAAAACAGAGAAGCTAAAACGAGTCCCTCGGTCTGGAATCTCTAGGTAAGACACCTGGAATGATGGTCAAGAAATCAAAGAACTGTTTACCACTTTAAGCCCTAATCTGACATAACTGACATAATAGAGACCATCAGAGGAAGATCCCCGAAGGTGCTTCGGGCGCAGACACCCACCCCCCTTTTGACCTTCCAAAAAATGAGTTAATGTGAAAAACATGGCCGGTTTTGGTTGTGCAATACAGTCTCCAGAATGCACCAAATGCCACGAAATACTTGTAGCATTCAAAATGCCAACATTTTCTAGTGCCCACGATCGGCCATTTGGGGCAAAATTGCATCTCCTTTCAATAATCCTAGATCTGCCCCTGGACCATGTATTCATAATAGGAACAAACATGCAAAGTTTTAGATTGATCTGACCAGGCATTGTGGACATTTTTCAACAACAAATTTTAGGAAAAAACTTTTCAAGGACCTAAATACATATTAGGAAATAAATAAACTGCAGTAATCATTTAGAAAAAGTAGACATTTTTTGCAGGCCAGTTTTCGTCAGGTTCTTTTTCAAGGACTTTTCAAGGACATTTACTGCAAAGTAAAAAAGTTCAGGCATTTTCAAAGACTTAATAGACCAAAATCAAATTTCATAATTTTTAAATTCAAGTTTCAAACATGTGCACAAATCATGGTGTTCAAACAGTTTTTACTAGTTAAACTCCTTTGACACCAGGTGACCTTCTGACCTATATCTAAAACAAATGGGATTATTATGTTCATCAAGTATTTTGTACAAACCTTGGTGTTTGAAACATTTCCAGTGCATGAAGGCAGACAAGACTCAGGAAAAAAGAGCTACTGAAGCCAATTAGAGGTTGACGGGCAAGAGACAAGAGGAGGTTTGAGTAACCTCAACAGTGGCAGAATTCAGAAGGTATCACAGTCATGGGCGTACAAGGTGTATGAAGCCCTCCCATACATGAAGAATAAATGCTCTTTTTCGGGCAAACTTGTGATATGCGTATGATAACAGTTTACTGCATAACCTTCCATATTGGATGTGCCTATCATAGGTGTTACCCTAACTGGAGTCATTCAGAGTTCAAATTGGTGGCATTAGCTGCTTCTTTTTCCTTGAGTCTCACCAGGCTTTAACCTCAGGTGAGATTTGATTTCTACCAAAACCAAGAGGGATCATTACACTCGTCACTGAAGTATGTGAATTATCAGACTTACAGCACTGCTGGATGTTGTGGAAGATAAGAGAGGAGTCGACTGGTTAACAGGAACAGACTGCCCACTGTCATCAATGTTGGCCTTCCATGCTGGCTGGTAGGCCATAATGTGCCAACTTAAGCTGTCCTGGAGATCAAGGTGTATATACTGTGCTACTGACTATGTAGATTTGAACACATCCCTTTCAGCAAGTGCCTGTAAAAGAGAAAATAAATGTTGCTATCATTCAACACCATGAGTTGAGAGGAACAGACTGCCCACTGTCATCATGTTGGCCTTCCATGCTGGCTGGTAGGCCATAGTTGGCCAATTAAGCTCTGTCTCGAGATCAAGGTGTTTATACTGTACAACTGACTGTATAGATATGAACACATCCTTTTGAACACTGTAAAACAAAACAAAAATTGCTATCGTTCAACACCATGAGTTGAGAGGACCAGACTGCCCACTGTCATCAATGTTGGCTATCTATGCTGGCGGGTATGCCATAGTGTGCCAATTAAGCTCTACCTCGAGATCAAGGTATTTATATTGTACTAATGACTATGTAGATTTGAACACATCCCTTCCAGCAAGTCCCTGTGAGAGAAAAAATATATATTGTTATTATTCAACATCATGAGTTGACAGGAACAGACTGCCCACTGTCATTAATTTTGGCCTTCCATGTTGGCTGGTATGCCATGGTGTGCCAATTAAGCTCTGTCTGGAAATCAAGGTGTATATATATATATATATATATATATATTGACAGAGTCACATGGGGAAGGGCGGACCCATAGCTGCCACACAAAAGTGACGAAACCCATGCACAAGTAGCTTTAATGAGGAAGAATTAAGCTTGTTAATCCTAGATTTAACAAGAGCGGAGGGCTTCGTAATTCCTTGCCTTTGGATTTTAAACCTGATTTTATTGTTTGACCCCTGTTGACCTCAGATGACCTATGACCTCAACCGAAAACAACAGGAACCATGTACTAACTATGACACACATGCATACCAAGTATGAGCTCAATTTAAGTTTTTCCTATCAAGTTATGGTGGTTACAAGATGCTCAGTGTTTGACCTCTGTTGACCTCAGATGACCTCCACCAAACACAATAACAGAAACCATGTAATAATTAAAACACCAGCACTCTGAGAGTGCATATACCTACACCGACCGACATCAATAAGCCTTGGCCAGCCTATGCACCAAGTTTGCTTAGCACAGCCACCGCTTCCCAGCCCGCTGAATCTTAGCGATTTCATTATCAGGAACACCAAACAACAGTGAATTACGGGCATCCAACCGAGATGTAACAAAAGCATGGATCAGCATGGTGGTGGTCTTCTGGTCCAAGTATTGACGGATGTTCC
>JAODUJ010264173.1:0-10229 GCA_027564615.1 Psolus chitonoides
CATGCGGTCCGGTCATTAACAGACACGTACGGTATACAGGCTAGCGTGTGCAATTTACAATTGAGAAATAATTTCGTTGTTAAAAAAACGTGTGCATGTGATATGACATAACCTGAACGTGGCCTTTGATCGACTGAAGCTGGGCAATATTTTAAAATTAGGTTGGGAACTTCCATGAAGGGCGGCAGCCAGATATTTTTCCAGCAGGGCAGGATTTTTTTTTGCGGGGCGGCAGCTAATATTGTGTGTAGGTTAGCCCTTGTTCTGAATATATTTTAATCAAAATTACTGCACGAAATCACTATATGCGAATTGGCATTCTGGTTCATTTTGCTACCTATTTTTACAAATGAATGAAATCATCAATCAGACATTGTCAAAGCTTCCTTTTATGGCAAGGCCATTACCAGAATGTCTTATTTGAATATAACATTAATGATATGGACATTCAGAGGAGTTTCATGTACAAAATTAACAGAGTTTCAAGTGCAAAAATTGTTCTGATTTTAACATTTTCCAATGGGTTTTTCGTACACTAGCGAATATTTAAAAAAGCAGTGCCAAAAAAAGGAAGCAGCCATGGACGAGAAACATGTTTTAGTCAGGGATACACGTAGATGAATAAATGAAACTTGTGACCAACTAGCCCAATTTCAGGCAAAGTTATTGTTCAAATGTCAAATTGGTTAAAATTATTACTTTTGGTTAAAATAGACCTAATTCAGCCGAACATTCAGAACAGTTTTTGATGAACATCGCAGTTTCTGTACATTAATTGTCTGCTCAAAGGCAGTCTCTTGAAGACCATAATTTTGAAGGTATCCCTCTTGCAAAAAAGCTGTTAAAATGTCTGCAAAGGGAGGGCAGAGAGTCAAGAGGCCCTTGTGAAAAAGTGAACATTTATGTTAACTCTGGCTATTTTCCTTGTTGAGTATTTGAATTGCAGATTTTCACTTTCACTATTCAAGTGTCCCATTTACTATATGCATGCATGCTCTACTCACTCACATATTGTTCCATTGAGAAATCAATGGAGAACTTCCATATATGGAATTAAAACTAACTCAATTTTCTACTTCCCATTGTATACAATAAAGCTGTCCATAATGTAGTACTAAAGTCCCACCTCATTTTGAAGGCAAGACATTTTTGCCACATCTGGACAAATGAAAGTTGAGGGCTGATATGTTTGTCCCAAAATGGGCTAGAACTGGTCATCTAATTTAATTGGGAGTATAAAATATGCTACACAATGAATTTATATTCCTATTTCCCATTATTTGAAAGGAAACTTGAATCCCTGAGAAGTGATGCGATAGGCTAAATTTATTGACATTATTAAAGGACAATTCTCGATTATGAGGGATAAAAGCACCATTGCTCAATATCAGACTGTAATGTTATGACAGGGGCTGCCAACTCTGTGTCTGCTTGCTCGTAAAAAAGCTGTACAGGAGTTGTTGATGGTTTTGCAAATTTCTGGTGTCATAAAAAAGCTGTACTGCAGTTGTTGATGGTACTGTTGTAGTGAGAAAGCAATCCATTCGGAGAAATATTGGGATGGTTAGGTTTGGCATGGCTGTCCTGTATTGGTGACAGTCAGGTTGCTACAACTTCTCTCAGCAATTAGGAAAGTGGCTAAAGGTCGAGAGTGTCACTCACGTTCATCGGATGGGGACGTTATATGGTGGTCCAGGAAGCAGGATGGGATTGTATTGGTTACACGCCTGCCACATTACCCTCTGAACTCTGTTCGAGAAGAGGAGGCGAGCTATTGCAGGTGTTCATCCATAATCTCAATCAGCTCCGGGGTTCCACGATGAGCCATAGTTGGCTCCCTGAACCCGTAGATTACTAAACTAACCTGGGGCCCGCGGGTCAAATGCAGTCGTGGCAATGTCCTATGTAGCCTCACTGGCCTGCGAAAGCCTCCGTGAAGGAAAAATAAATTCACTGAAAATGAAGAGATTACAGTATGTGGCCCATCATATAAAGTATTGACCTTTTGACAATAGCAATGTGGCCAGGGATGTAGCTATGGTGGTCGGGCCCAACCACCACTCCGGTCTGACGACCACCACTGTGGTAGAAAATAAACTGCAACTATAAAAACTACCACAATAAATCATTAAATGTCAAAAACGAGGCCATTTTAGGTCCAGATGGCCAAATTTGCAACCGCCACTCAGAAAATGTCAACCACCACTCAAAATTCCTAGCTACATCCCTGAATGTGGCCCTTCAGGAAGGTTGGTCACCCCTGTGTTACAGTGTGTTGCACAAGCCTTGAAAGAAGTTCATGAAATACTCCATAGTGACATACCATAGTATGGTGTACAGGGTTCTAGCTACAGTGGCTGATGCCAGCCGGGCCTGACCTGAGCTCTCACACACTGGCACTGAGCATGAATTAACACAAAAATGGGGTGCCAAATACCATTCAAATAGGTGAGAAAAATGCGACAAGATCATCAGTTAAAGTAGGCAAAAGTCATTGTACATGTATGAGCGCATGGTGACAGCTTAAGCAGGAATCTGGGTCCCTGGCTATGATCCGCTCTGCTCCACTCGCTTTGATCGCCATTAGCCAAATTATTTGACACTAACTTTTCTCTAGTTATATCCCTGATGGTGTAACCTTGATAGTTTTTCCGAAAGGTTGGCGACAAGTACAACAGTTCCAGGCTTATTTTTTTCACGAATGGGGTCATATATGTTGAGAAACTACTGTGGAGGCATTTCGTGATAACTAACTGGTGACAGCAGCGACGCGAATGACGACGAATGCTTTCCTCCATCTACCACTGTTAAACTTGACTGCTATTTAAACACTTTTAGTGAACCCTCTGCAAAATATAGCCCCCGGGCCATCCCCCTGATTCATAAGCTGGTTCTCGTTGGCCCACCAGGTCTGGAACAATTTGGAATGCTTAACCCTTTATCCAAAGCTAGGCTGAATTTATAGAGTGGTTGTGGTGGGAAAAGAGCATCTACAGCTAAATGGAGCTGACCGCCGGTCATCTTGTGTCCACATTCTGGCAGTTATGTAACGGCGTGTCATGCTTCAGTACCTCTGCAACCTCTTGCTTGAGCAACAGGGCACGCAGCACAGTGTCCAGCTCCATGTGAACGGGTGAACACATGCTCCCTTCAATATTACTGCATGGATTGATGCTAACTAAGCCTTTATCCACAGAGGCCAAATTTATAGGGGGATCTTGGTGAGAAAAAAACAGCTAGAGCTAAACGCAGCTGGCAGGCGGCCCTCTTGTGTCCACAATCTGGCGGTTATGTAATAGTGTCTCATGCTTCAGTGCCTCTGCCATCTCTTTCTTGAACTATGGGGCCCGCAGCGTCCATGTGAACGAGTTGAAGACATTGCATGCAAATTGCTCATGCTCGGGGATGAAGAACCAATGATATTTGATAATAAACACTGTATCCAGCCCCCACTGGTATTGTGAGTTCTTCATGTGTCATGGCCTCACTCGACACATCTACTCTATTCTTGTTATGATAACAATAAAAGAGGAAACGCAGATAGAAATCTGGATGATGATGATAATGTTTTGGTGTAAGATTTACCCGCTGTTGTACCACACCACTCTATCCTACAACTGAACCTATTGGTAGCCAATAATCCTATGGCATTGTATTGTAGCTTTATAGAACCAATAACCTTAAAATACCCACAGTAATATACTGGGCTGCTATATTATTAGTCTACTACACACAAAACTAACATTACACTAGTGTATTCTGCTGGTTCCCATTGTCTACTACTGACACTTCTTTACCTTATTTCTAGCCTTATTTATACTCCCTTCAATTTATTGCCTTGCCTGTTGCTTTACCTTGCTGCTTTAATACCCTACTGCTAACCATCACTGTATTTCTGTGGCATGGCATTATACTGTTGTACTAATAAGCCAGCCTAACTTCAGATATAGAGCCTATATCGTATATACTTCGCAATTGTAGCCTGCAGCTGCCCACTGCTATAGGCTCAAATACTACCCCTGTCCACATACCCTACCTCTATAGGTACATACAAGTTTGAGAAAATTGCATAAAATATATACCCTACTTGACTGCCATAGGCTCTCTCATATACCCTGATGTTGTACCCCACTTATATTGCTATTTAGATATCCAATCCCTAATCAGCAAAACTTGTCCTGGTATGATACAGATGACTGGGTTCAGGGGTGGTACAACTGGGGTGAAGGTGGTGTGGGTGGCATGTGGTCACTTAGGTGGCCACTCTCCCAGTAAAATATTGCCTCTTTCAGTGAAATCTCCTTCCCAGGTTGAAATTCCCCCCCCCCCCATCTCCCACCCCCAGATTGAAACTACTGTCATGACTGATACTGTTTCATTACCTATATTTAGCAATATTCTCCAGAAATAATTTGAATCAATCAAACACAGGCAATAAATTCAATCTCTGAGCATGAAATTTGATATAACTTTGTTGACCATTGATACTTTGTTTCTAAAGTTAACTGTTAACCCAGGTTCTTCTCTTCAATGTATTAGTGGTGGGGCTATTATATTATATGACTCAAATTGATTGATACAGACATAATATTTTGATTTTGATTGGCTACAACATTTTCTGTAGTCTTGACCCTTATATTGGCTGTGTTTTAGTCAACTGTTGGCTGACTGTTAGTTGTCAAATATGGTCATGATCATACCATATATGGTATGTATATGACCATATATGTAAACTAACAGTGAACTAACAGTTGACTAAAACACGGCCACTGAGTAGGACAGGGGTGGCCAACCTGCAACCTGTAGGCCGAATGCGGCCTGTGTCAATGTCCTAAGCGGAGTAATGGGCCTAGACTAGGAAAGGAGCTCGCCGTATCTGGTTTGCCATAAGTAGCGTGTTCGATTACCTTCCCCTAGCTTACTCGTGCTTACCCCTCAGTTCACATGCGCAGTCTGGTAGAATGAACGAATGCTATAACACAACTCTGACCTTCGGAATTGCTACAGCTGTTGTGCAATCATGAGCTGGATAATCCGGAAAGACGAAGGAAGCTTGCAATTCTAGCTGTAATGCTGTCGAACAGCAATCATTCAGGAGGAACGATACTTGGATGCAGGGATGGCGGCGATGAGACCCTTTTGCTAGTTTACGAGAAATTTGGCCGTCACTATCAGGCATATGCCCAGTACTACAATCTCCAGGTCATTATCCTGTTAAAAAACAACACCCCCATTGTTACCCAACAAGAGATCCCCACAAAACGAAAAACACCCAACTTGACTGTAGGCTAGCCTACCCACGTGACACTTGACAAGCCTCGAGCCTGAAAGCACTATCCTGACGATTCTCCCATTACTGATATCAAATTCCATAAATTGAGCTGGAAGTGGAGTTGGAACTTTGTTAGTTGCCATCACTTTCTCAAAAGATGATGGAATACTTCCCGAAGTAAGCGACGTGCCGGACGCTCGGTTGGGCCTCATGCGAGTGAGCGCGAGTGATGACTTCACATGCAATTCTAATGGTGTCGAGTCGAGTGCAAGTCAGCTTGGGGAAGTAATCGAACACGCTAAAGGATTGCCAATAGCAATGTGACCCTCGTACCAGGGACCGCGGAGACGGGGTGGGGGTGCTTGAGCCTCCCACTTTTCTGCCATGGTCATTTGGGCTGGGATTTGGGCCGCCTTAAACCGGGAACAAAATTATGACTCAAGTCGCCAAAATTTACATATTGGGCCGCTTCAATGATTAGCCCCCCCCCAACTTCAAAATTGGCTCCGCAGTCCCTGCAGACTAAAAATGGTTGGCCTTCCCTGGAGTGGGGCATTTATACCTAACCAACGGTTCTTTCTTTTGACACTTAGGCCAGTACTAGCGCTATGTTGAAAGACGTGCAGAGCACCAGGAGGAAGGTTGCCTCTGACGCTAACGCCTTAAAATGCCAGTTGTTTCAAGAAAAACAAGAACTGGTTAAAGAAATGATAGAAATTGGCCAGAAGGTATTACAACTCGAAATGAACTCTCTTTTCTTATCCTTGCTCCAATTCTTTCAAACATGTCTCTGTTTGTGAAACAATGGGTGTATTATATATGACATTTATTTTACCCTTACAGTGGTGGTGCTACTGAGGGGTCCAGGGAGATCATTGTACACTCAAAATTCATAAAATAAGAGATGTGGACCAGAAATATATTCATGAAACATTTGTTACTTCCCACTTGCCTTCATTTAAAATAGGTGGATAAGGGTTTGCTCAATTGGCGTGTATGTATATTAACGTTTTATGCTTTCAATAACACATTAATATTAACCTCTAACTATTTGCTTTTTAACACTGCATCCTAATCAAGCCTAACCCATACAGTAATGATAACAATTTGCTTTATATTTGCTTCACACCTCCAGGTTCATTATGTATTTTTTACCTTGTTTGTCTTTTGTCACAAATAACGAATCATAACTAGATTTCTGTGGGGCCCATGAAATTATCATTTCTTTATTATCAATTTTGCAACCTCTGTGTTTTGATGAAATCCTTGAACCTGGTTGGCTAATCTGTGTCACATGACTGACTCATTCCACAACATACAGTCATGTTGTTTCAATCTTTAGGGTAATCCTCTTGAATAACACATTTCAGGGAGGAGTAGAGACTGTCTGTTGCTAAGGTGCAATAAACATTATCTGATACATGGAAACCACACAGGCCTACTAGTGCTAATCAGTGGTGTTCACTGTACTTAAACAATTACAAGAGTCAAGCCCCTGTCTGTTATTGGACTCGTTCAAGTCTTCAATTTAAATCTCAACTTTCCACAATTTTTAGCTGATTATAAACAGTCTTGACTCAAATTTTGTTGTAATGATGGACTCGACTGCACTTTGTCCGTTATTCAGCTAAATTTAGATTCTTGACTGTTTATTCCCCGGTAAAAGTCTCCTAGTTGCAGTTTATTCATTAAATCTTGTGCATTATACATGTGAATGCCAATTGTCACATGTTAATTTATATTGTTTTTTTATATTGATATATATCAAGTATCATCATTGATCCCTTTGGTTGAATTTTATTTCTTCATCAAATTATGGTACATGGTTTGAAACTGTGTAACGTACACTCCAGAGTTGTACTAGCACACAGGTGAGATCCTCACAAGTCCTGCACCCATGTGTCCCTACTCCATTGTTCATGCATTCAAGAAGGTACTGTTTTTCAAGTCTTTGGTATGATCCGACCCCAAGTTGAATCCTGGACCTTCCAGCTGCAATGCAAGGCTGTTGCTCTAATTACTTGACCACACAGTCGTCGGTTGCAATGTAGACAATTTAATTACTATTCGGGAGGCATACCGATATCCACTTCCTCCTTGTGGTGTGGAGCTACAAAAACAGCCTGCACTGCAGCTGCTTCTGCCGGGTGGCAGTACCATACAGCCCCTACTATGGGTCAAATAGTAAACTCTATCCTGGTACCCAAAACTTATAAATGTTTCATTGTTTATAAGTTAGGTAAAGGTTACATCGAAGGTTAAGCTGGTGTTCTTGTCAATAGAATTCTGGCTATCCCATAACTTCTTGTTTATAGTAAGCCTGGTGTGGCAATAAGTCTACTTTGGGAGTTGGATACGCTGTGTTTGACCTTTTGAGTATAAACTGCTCACTGGTTTGTTAGTCCATATTCTGCATTCTTGGCAAGTCTGGTGAGGTAATTGGTCTGCTCTGGAAGTTGGATACCCCTTATTCAACCCTTGAGTAGACTGCTCGCTGTTTGTCTGTCAGGTCTGTGGGGTTCATTTCTTGACTAGATTCTCTTTGAGGAGACTGTTAGAAAGGGCATCCAAGTCATAATACTAGTTATTTGCCTCAAAATTCTTTACATTTCTTGTAAAGGCCCCCGTCATACCCACATGTGTGTGGAAAATTGACGTTAAATCGGACTTATCAATCAAATCAATCATCAGTCAATCATTCATTCCAATAGAGGCTCAATCCCTAATAGAAGCACACATGTATTTTTGGCAACTTTTTTATTTTTAACACCCTGATAAAAGCACACTTTTTGTCAACTTTCCTGTTTTCTACACCCTAATAATAGCAATACAGTAGTTGGTGGGTAACTGCCCCAAAGCTACTGTAGTGTTCAGCTAACGCTGATCGGTAGTTAGACATCAGGGATCACAGTAACAATCTTTTTAGCTTCAGTTTTGTCCTTATCCCCATGGTAACATTTTACATGTTCACGAAACTATGTAGCCTTTGGTTGATAGCCTCATGTAGTACATGTACCAGTTTTGCGAAATAGTAACCCTGATAGAAGTGCATGGTTTTACGTTTGTCTTAGCGCAATGCGCTTCTATTAGGATGAATACGGATAGATGTCACACTTAGTTCACTTGTATTAGCTGTGTGAAAATACTTTAGCTTTTTTTTTGCCCCACTTAATGACATATGTAAGACGTTAGTTTTGAATGTCTATAATTTATGTTTACATTACTTGTAATGATTTCATACATTACCTATAGGTAAGTGAAGGTCAGAGGTCAATAGAAGATCTGGAGGCCGTCTCCCAAGAAGTCCAGGATGAGACTGTCGACCTCATCAATAAGATGGGGAGGACTGATGCCCACGATGCTCTCGAGGAGAACGGCCGCCTCGTGGACCAAGTGTCCCGTCTCCAGTCTCAATTAGCAGAGCTCAACACAATGTGCGAATCACTGACCTCGGATAAGGAATATAGCGAGTTGAATATTGCCAAACTGAATGAAGATATCTCTATTTTGAGGAAAGAGAAAGGTTTGCCGGTCGGTGACCAGGGGTCAAAGATCGTCGCTGGTAATTTGATAGGTGCTCAGGGCAATATAGAAGTTCATTCTGACACACAGAGCTTCGATGGAGAATTTGACGATTCGCTGATGTTTGCTTCAATAAAACAGAAGTGAGTCATTTATTTCACTCATTTGCATTTTTGTGAGCAGAGTAGAACAGTTGATATGTCGCTTGTGAATCTTCAAATTGGGTGAGTTTGAAGCGAGTATCTATGTTCATCTTCACACAGCTGTGATATTACACAAGGCAAAGATGGTGTTATAATATCACAAAGTTGCAAGCTTTTGAATATAGTTGGAAGGAATTTTAAAATTGAAATCCTGAACATTCAGCAGTTAACAACAACTAACGTTAGGCTAAGGGCCTAGCCCAGCCTAGCAAAGCTGTCGCCGTCAAGTTTTACATTTCCTTGCTCAATTCTCCGCAATTTGGGCAATGTATGTGGAGTAACTTTCGTGAAGACATTTCTTCATGAATAACTACTAGTAGGACCTCAGTTTTGTGGAAGAAAAGTGTTTCTTAGCACCTAAACGAAGATACTCGCTTTAAGAGATTTTGTAAAGAAATTAACATTCAGTAAATGAAACCCGTCCTCTTCCTGTGTTCGGCCTATGTTGTGTAAATTAACTCTGTTGAAAATCAATCAACCATTAAATATCAAGCATGAGAAAACAAAGAAAAAAGATCTTGAGATCTTGCAGCAATCGATACCTTTGGAAGGTTCCAAAAACAAATGATCCTAAACAAAGAATGTCAAGAAGGACTTTCATTAAATTCCAATGCAAAAATAGGTTTGAGAGAAATTTTGACAGTGACATGCACATTTGCTACTTTGAACCATTTACCCATGAAGGGAGAATTGATAGGGTTGTACCAGGACAAGAATGTCGAGAGGGGAACGCTGCTGGCGGTCTGTGCTTTCGTGACTACATTCCAGCAGTTACGTAACATCTCTGATGCTTCATCACCTATGGCACCTTCAGCTCGAACAACAGGACTAGCTGCACAGTGACGAGCCCTGCATGAATGAGTGAAAACCTTTCTGGCTGAGGCAGTCGTCTGCAATCCTATTGGTCACACACGGAGAGCTGATATAGCAGTAGTCTTGTTCAAGACTGTGTGTATCTGTTGTCCAATACATGAAGCCTGTATACGCTATCTCGAATAGCTAACAGTGCTATCCTCTATTCGTATCTCGATTGGATGTATCCAACCCACGGTCTTGTTCATTTCGGCATTGCAGGTTTAACAGTTCTATTGTTACTATTGATTTTTTATTCCCTGCCAGAGGCAAAAGGAATCTATGCGGTCACGCAGCGTGTGTATGTGTGAGTGTGTGTGTCTGTCTGTGACAAAGGCTCGTAATAGCGTTATCTGAAGAAGGGCACACTCAACAAATTT
>JAODUJ010264284.1:0-10229 GCA_027564615.1 Psolus chitonoides
AACATAAGATTTAAGAGAATTCTGGAACAGTATGATCCCAAAAGAGCATTTGTGAAAGGTTTTGTCAATATAAAGAAACTATTGTTTGAATGAGATTATCAATATTTTTGGCCAGGGGTTAGAGGTTAGGACATTTTATAGGGCATATAGTCTTAAATCATTCAAGATATCAATGGAGTAGTACCTCTACCAGAACTGAGAGTATATAAAGGAGGGTGCAGAATAGCTGGTTAGAATATGCAATGGTCCAGCAGCTATGTGGGCCTATATGCTGGACTACATGTCTCCCACTGTGAGTCATACGCATCATACGCAGTAAAATGTCCCCTCTAATTAAAATGGCCCTACCCCACAGCCAGATTAGGACTACATCGGCTGTTCTCGGCTCCCAAACATTGACACTATAGGATGGAGGAATAACCCTCACCTACCATGACCTCCAATACCATGGGCTGTAATTGGGAAATGGCAAATTCAGGAATTATGAGAAAATAAATGTGCTGATTAGGCCTACAACTTCACTATAGTGCCTATTGTATTTGATATTTATGTCAAAAGTCATCTGAGGACAACCGAGCTCAATTACAACAAACTCTGTAAACACCAGGATTGACTAAGCCAACCAAACATATTCGGAATGCAGGTTCATCATAATAGATGAATGTTTCACAGCCCATCGGAACCGCTACGGCCGGTAAGGCAGCTGCTGTGCCACTTTTCATTGCAAGACCCCCAGCTGCTGTACTAGACCCCAATATGCTGTACCACTTGTCAGCCCAGCCCCCCCCCCATGCCGTACCACTTTCAATTTCGTTCCGAAGTTAATAAAAAGCGTTCATGATTAATGTTTTTCACATACCGTATGGTAATGGCAAACATAGGTCTGTATTTGGTATGTGCATCTGCACTATTGGTGCTCTTGTTATATTTCGCTATAATGCCTTCCACAGCGCAGGGACGAAATAGGGTGTCCGCCTCTACCCTTGAGAGTAGGGGGAGACGATTGTCCCCGATGCCCTCATTTTTCCTACGCCTATGCCTAATTCCGTTCACCATTGGGATGGCTAAATCATTCTAGATTATTTTTGTCAGACGCCTAAGTCTTTTCTTTTTTGGGATGGGGGAGGGACAGGTGAGGCATTTTTTTAGGGGAGGAGCAACCCGGCCCCACAAAAAATCAAATGATGCATTCTCTGACTACATCCGGTACTGCTTTAAAGTATGATTCTGAGAAACGTCTATCAAATAAAATTTATAACCAATTATATAGGCCCACGTTGTTCAGTTAAACTTGCATCAACGTGTACTGTACATATTGAGTGGACAACACATATATTTTTACAGCCCAGAGCGCATAGCCGTTACGCCACAACAGCTATACCCCACCTACCCCTCTCCAACGTTGCTCAGATTTAAAATAGCACCACCCCGGGCTGGACCATTCTTTCAGCAAAACAAGGAAAACCAGCTTTCTGGGAGTAAGTTGCAAATTTCCAAAGTAAGTTCAATGTAACCATAGTCATGTGATTAGGTCCCCACAATCTTCCCACAATCGCTCTTTAAATGCCATTTTCTCTTACCTCAAATGGCATAGCCCATGCTAGCCTGCATTACTGGTTAGCGCAAATCAGGCGCGTATGCAGGATTTTTTACCCGGGGGGGGGGGGCGCCAGGCGCCCGGTGGGCGCCCGGGAGGCGCAAAGTGACCCCAGGCCCACTCTCAGAAAATCTCAAAAAATTTACTGTGTGAAAAAGTTAAAGTCAATGGGAGTTTTTTTCCCTACCCGGGGGGGCGCGCGCCCCCAACGCCCCCCCCCTGGATACGCGCCTGCAAATTATATTGTGTTTAACATATCAACCAATATAGAATTAGGCCTCCTAGTAGGATACGAAATTCTCTAATAGGAGACAAATTGGTCTTTGAAATGTTATTTATATTCATGCAATTACCCCTGACTTAGCGAAGGTCAGCTAGGTATACCTTTCTTATCACACTGTTAGGAATAATTCTTGAACACCTGTTTTGCATCCATCAAGTATCATGTGAACCTGGTGAAAGTGAGTCCCTAACTGGAGAGAAGCAAATAAAATTACAAAATATGGGTATTTTGTTTAGTGTTAGCCAATTTTAAAGTTTGGAAGATAAATTTTCATATTCAGACATTGAAAATCACAAATATTTTACTTGCAATCTAATTAAACCATCAAAAAGAGCTAGTTAATTGGGGTGTGAGGTAACGACCCAGTCCTTTTCAACTGATTGGATTGGACAGTGTGTTCTGATAACATACATGAGAGAGAAATTTATCCAATGAGGGCCATAAAACAGAATGACGGAATAAATTATAAAAAATAATTAAATGACGCTCATGGCTATGTGAATGACCTCTGTTTAGTCAAGGAATGTCACTTGAATTGTCACATGAGAAACAGGTGGGTGTCATATTATACAGAATTACTAACGATTCACGATGTCCGGTACAAGTGAAAGCTACAGCAGGTGGATGATGGCTTCTAACCCTGAGGGAGAAAAATAGGTCAGTAAGTAGGGAACGTCATAACAATGATTTATCTCAAAGCCTTGTGATAAGCATGTCATATCTGATGATTGGTTCCCTTTGGGAGTTACCTTGGACCTTTCTCCAATTGGCCTTGAATGCCGTCATGTTCAGCAGAGACACTGAGTTGATGATTAGAGTCCCTCTCAATGAGGAATCATCGGTTGTGACTTGATACCAATCGGTGTGTTCACGGCGTAGCCGACCCATGAGGACTCCTTTAAAATACAGTAGTATAGTGCAGTGGTATTTAAATTAATCAGTGTGTTCACGGTGTAGCCGACCCATGAGGACTCATTTAATATACAGTAGTCCAGTGCAGTGGTAATCAAACTGGTTTACTTGGTGACCCCCATTGAATCAGCCTGCATGTTCATCGCATAGCTGACACATGAGGACTCATTTCTGCATCTGGTGAATACTACAAACAGTTCTCCACGAAACGGGATATACGGTTGTAGGTGGTCGTGCGTGGCGGCTAGCGAACACAAATTAATAAGTTTTGGGTCTACTAACAAACGAAGACAGTTGCATATCATTCAATCTAGTATTAAAAGTGTTAATAGATGGAGCTTCTCTAACAGTAGCAGGTAGAAGGTTCCACTCAACCATAGTCCTATTCATGAAAGAGTACTTACAGCAGTCCTTCCTCGCAGAAGGATGAGTACAAGAAATCGAAGACGTTTTTTGGTAATCCCCCCCAGAATTTGTATGGTACTCATCAATGTTTATGGCTACCGTTTTATGAATGGACTTCTATAAAAGGGCTAGTCTAGATATGGTCCTGCGATCCTCAACTGACTTTCACTTTAAGACCGTTTTCATGGCTGAGACGCTACTTTCACGTCTAAAATCTTTGCAGACGAATCTGGCGGCCCTCCGTTGAACAGCCTCGAGCCCATTTTTGTGCTCCCGGTGGTGTGGATCCCAGATGCTAGAACCGTATTCCAACTTGGGTCTGACAAGTTTCTTGTATGCAATTTCTTTAACATGTGGGAAACAGCAGCTATACAGACTACGACGTAGCAGTCCGAGAACCCTGTTTGTCTTTGATGCGGTACTACTGATATGCTCTGCTCAGCTCAGTTTGTTATTTATTTCTATGCCCAAATAGTTATGGCTTGATGTGGTTTTTGTGTGTAACGTGCACTGGCGTAGCACTTGATGATGTTGAATTCAATTTGCCACTTGGATTCCCAGTTACAAAGATTATTTATATCTTCCTGTAGCTCGTGACTATCAATCGTGGATTTGATTTTCCGGTATAATATACAATCATCGGCATAGCCGACACATGAGGACTCATTCAAATACAGTAGTATAGTGCAGTGGTATTCAAATTATTCAGTGTGTTCACGGTGTAGCCGACACGTGAGGACCCAATTTAAAATACAGTAGTCTAGTGCAGTTGTATTCAAATTAATCAGTGTGTTCACGGCATGGCCGACACATGAGGACTCATTTAAAATAGAGTAGTCTTAGTGTAGCGGTGTTCAGATCAGCCAGTGTGTTCACGGCGTAGCCGACACATGAGGATTCATTTAAAATACAGTAGTATAGTGCAGTGGTATTCAAATTTATCAGTGTGTTCACGGTGTGAGGTCTCATATAAATATAGTAGTCTAGTGCAGTGGTATGCAAGTTATGCAGTGTGTTTACAGCGTAGCCGACGCATGGGGACTACAGGGGACTGAAATTGCTGGATCAAGTAATGAAAGTCATGGAGAGAGTAATATATAGAAAGACTGATCAGAGAAAGAGTGCATATTGATGACATCCTGTTTGTTTTTTTGCCAGAGTGTGGTACTACTGATGCTATATATTTTTAGTTAGGCAGTTGGAAGAGAAGTATTTAGGCAAGAATAAGAAGTTGTATATTTCATTTATTGATTTGGAGGATGCTTTTGACAGGGTCGTGATTTGGTGGGCAATGCGCAGGTTAAGTGTAGAAGAATGACTTGTATCAGTTGTAAAGTCTGTGTAAATTAATGGCTCTTTCAGTAATGAGTCTGATATGAAGGTGGGCGTACACCAAGGTTTGGTGCTGAGTCCTTTGTTGTTCAGTATGGTTTGAGAAGCTTTGTCAAGTGAGTTCAGAACGGGTTGCCCATGAGATTTACTGTATGCTGACGATCTTGTTCTGATTGCTGAAAGTATAGAGGAGTTAGTTGAGAATTTTAGGAAATGTAAGGATGGTATAGAGTGGAAGGGACTTAAGGTTAATATGAAGAAGACCACAGTAATGGTTAGTAGTTGTGACAATGTCCCAATGCATAGCTCAGGTAAATGGCCTTGTTCAGTTTGTAGAAAGGTTGTTGATAGTAACTCTATTTTTGCAGTTTCCGCAGGCACTGGGTACACAAGAGATGTAGTGGTGTCAGAGGAAGTTTGATTTTTTTTATATTAATTGCAAAAAGTGTAAAGGGGAAGTCAGAGCACCTACAAAATAGCTAGAGCCAGTAGTTATTGGTGATGATTCCCTGGAGACGGTAGACAAGTTCTGCTATTTAGTTGATATGATTAGAGCAGGGGGAGGTGCAGTGGAAAGTTCTGTGGCTAGAATTATAAGTGGGTGGAATAATTTCAGGGACCTGTTGCCCCTGCTTACTTCCAGGGTATTTTTCTTGCGTATGAAGGGGAAAGTCTTTGAGGCATGTGTCAGGAGTGTTGTGCTCTATGATAGTGAGACTTGGGCAGTGAAAGAAGAGGATTTAACTAGACTCGAAAGAAATGATATGAGAATGGCCAGACGGATGTGTAATGTGACATTACAGGATAGGAAGTCATCTGAGGAATTGAGAGATCGCTTGGGTCCGGCAAATATTCGTGATTGTGTACAAGGACGTAAATTGAGATGGTTCGGTCATGTCGAAAGGATGGAAGATGTAAACTGGTCTAGAGAGATCACTGTAGCTGGTCCGCGTAGGAGAGGTAGGCCGCGGAAGACATGGGATGACGTTGTGCGTAGTGATCGTGCTGGTAAAGGAATAGATCGTGATCTAGCTCAGAACAGAGTGGAGTGGAAGTATGTTTGCCGTTAGAGTATTGCCCGTCTAACCCATGCTAGCATGGAAAACAGATGTCAAATTGTATATGATGATGATGGAGTCTAGTGCAGTTGTATTTAATTTAATCAGTGTGTTTACAGCGTAGCCGATCCTTGAAGACCCTTTTAAAATACAGTAGTCTAGTACAGTAGAATTCAAATTAATCAGTGTGTTTACAGCGTAGCCGACACATTAGGACTCATTGAAAATACAGTAGCCCAGGGCAGTGGTATTCAAATTAGTCAGTGTGTTCACAGCGTAGCCGACACATCAGGACTCATTCAAAATACAGTAGTCTAGTACAGTGGTATTCAAATTAATCAGTGTGTTTACACATTTAAAATTAAGTAGTCTAGTCTAGTGCAATGGTATTCGAATTAATCAGTGTGTTCACGGCAAAGCCGATCCATGAGGACTCATTCAAAATACAGTGCAGTGGTATTAAATTTAATCAGTGTTTTACAGCATTGCCGATACATGAGGACTCGTTTAAAACACAGTAGTCTGGTTCAGTGGTATTCGAATCAATCAGTGAGTTCACGGCGTAGCTGACACGTATGACTCATTTAAAATACCGTAGTCCAGTGCAGTGGTATTCAAACTGTTTTACCTGGTGACCCCAATTTTCACCTTAGTAATCTTGGTGACTCTCCAGTGGCAGGTTCTTGGTAGGAGTTTAAGGGGATTGGGACAACCTGCCCCTCCGTAATTTTGCATAATTAGGATTGCCATAGAGTTCAAGATTAATAACAATGTATGCTTCCATACTGGTGGGCAGTCAGGTGGATTGGGGGGGGGGGGGGGGGTTCATCTCCCTCAGGATCTCCCACTGCTACCTTCTTTCATCAAAATTTCTTCAATACATTCTCAAATCCAAGTGTTGGTGAAGTTGAATACCAGGTGTGTTGGTAGTGTTTAGACTCCGGACCCAACGATTATGAGTTCAAGGCACTCTACCGCTTTGGACTGTGGAACCTGTGAGGATCCTGTTGGACCACGCCCCACCCCCACAATATCGACCAGTAATATATTGGTAGTGATTAGACTCCGGATCCAATGATCGCGAGTTATGTCCTTCCTTGGTCTTTGCCTCATGCTCTTGGGCATGGCAATTTACCGCTTGTGGGACTTCCAAGGATCCCATTGTGCCTGTTGGTAGTGTTTAGACTCATGAAAACCCATTATTCTCTGCTCCACCACCAGCCATATTGACCAGGGGTCTATTGGGAGTGTTTGGATGCCGGATCCAAGAATTGGGAGTTCAGTTCCTTCCTTAGTCATTGCCTCATGCTCTTGGGCAGGGCACTTTACCGCTTCAGGCTGTGGGACTTGTAAGGATCCCATTGTGCCCTGCTCCACCACCAGCCATATCGAGTTCAGGTCATTCTCTGGTTATTGCCTTGTGCTCTTGGGCAGGGTACTTTACTGCTTCGAGCTGTGGGACTTGCGAGGATCAAACTGCGCCTTTTCCTACCACTATCCGTATTCACCTTGTCTCTCTGCTAGATACTGGTGAAGAATGGAGAGTTGGGGATGGAATGCCACATAGGCAACAGCTTGTCCTCCTTCAGGAAATTCACCCATGCACGCCTCGGGGTGCAACCATAGTATGTATAGACTGACGGAGGCCTATACTTAAGCAACTAAACGATCGCTAGGCATAATTGGAATATGACTAGATAGGTATCAACATAGGCTATGTACTTTATATTATTCCAGATTCACTGGCCGATAGTTTGATTTGTTCTACTAAGATGTTGCCGGCGAGCAGTGGTTGTGATGGCTATGTCGACTGCCCCAGTTTGGATCATGAAGATGAGCCCTACAATTGCGGTATGTTCATTTTAACCTTTATCTGGATACTACAAAATAATGCATCGGTGTTCAACATGTAGCAGAATATTTTCTCTATCAAACCATGTCAAATCTCATAGACAAGTTTAGAGAACATTTTGTTTGTAAACATGTTAAGTTGACCACATCGGGTCCATTTAACATATTTCAAATTTATGTTCCACATGATAAAATTTGTTTGGGTAGAGGTCAGATATCATCTGAGGTCAATATAGCTCAACATTGAGATCCCTATCAACCTAGAAGCGAAAATGATTTCCCATGTGGTGCTAAAAACTGTTGGAATAACCATCCACCAGTGTCGAATATCCAGCTGAGTTTAGATCTAAAGTAATTAAGGAAGTAATGGCAACCCAGTGTGAAGATCATTGTTACTAAACATGGACTATGTGAGCTGCTGCAAGCAATTCGTAGATGAAATCATTCTAACGAGACTACCCTCATGAAGGTACAAACTGATCAGTGGCATTTTATACCATAGCCCATTGTATCCTCTGTAACATCTTGAGAATAAACAATGGCATAATGGGAAATGCACTGTTATGATGAATTCTTGCCATGAAAATAGCTAAAATCGTGTTTGTATTCATTGAGTGGTGGCACCGGGATTTGCCCGACAGGAGGGCCAAGCTCCCTGACAGGGAGCCAGCAAGCGAAGGCCCCGACGAGGAGGGGATAGGTCGACAGTGAGGTTCCATGTCTTCATATCATTCACAATTATCAGCTCATATCAGCCAGCTGGTGGGAGCTATTGTGATGTCAATGCGTCTATTACTCCATCTATCTATCTATATCTATCTATATATCTGTCAACAGTTGTTCAAATTGCTCCCATGCGTACACACTGTGACGAATTTTGATGAAAATTGGACACAATGACCACTGGGTGGTGGGCCATTAAACTGCTCTTAGTATTTTAGGTCAAAGGTCACGTAGGGGTCAGGAGAGGTCATTAACTGGAAACACGCAAAATGTATCTCCTCCTACAGTTTCGATGATACAGTAATGAGGGATTATCATAATAATGTAATGCTAGTGATACCTTCAGGGATTTTAGATGGACGGTCCTAGTGGCCATCTGGAGGTCATTTTAGGCCAAAATACTGAAGATTGTCAGATGGACATGAACGTTTGCACATATAGTAAACATTTGGCGACAACAATTTTGAAGGTTATTTGGAGGTCATCGGGGGTCAAATATGGATTCGCATGGAACTTGGTACATGTAGTAAACATAGGGTGCTGAACATTCTAAAGGCCATTCGGAGGTCATCAGGGGTCATTTGAGGTCAATTGATAGATTTACATGAAACTTGGTACATGCAGTCAACATTTGGTGATGAACATTTTAACGGCCATTTGGAGGTCATCGGGGGTCATTATTATATTATTATATGAGAAATTATAGATTGACATGAAACCTAGTAATTGTCCTCCGGACCCCTGAATCCTCCTTCGGAAAATAAAAGGTTATCCCAAAGGTTATCCGAATGTTCAAGCGGTCATTTGGTGGTCATGAGGGGTTAGATTCAACTTTGGTGCTGAACATTGTTATGTTGCTGAACAGGCGTCAACGAGTATTTGCATGGAAGTAGGAGTAGAAGGTAGTTTCGATGTCATTAGAGGTCATTTGAGGTATAATTATTTTTGTTATTGCAATAAACTGGGTACAATCAACTGTATTTTGATAGTACTTTTATGCTATGTGTTAGTTACTTTGATGTCTTTTATGTTTGTGTTAAACCAATGCTAACAAGTAGAACAATTGTGATGGTCACTTGGGGGAAAAACAATTGTGATGGTCACAGTTTACTGAATCCATTTCACCCCTAACTTACCCCATATTGGGCATATGCCCCCTCCTATTTACCGATCTAATATCTGGCAATTAAGGAAATCACCGGTTGGCCACCTCTGTTAAATTCCTCTGTTAAATTGCCAGCTTAGTGCTTATTTGATTGATTATCTGGTAAAAATTCAACAATATATTTCGCAACAAAATATTCGTGGAAATTCATCCATCCTTTCGATCGGATATTCAGAAGTCTTCTCTCTACTATCAGAAGAGTTTCGAAGTGTATCCTTGACGAAAAACAGGTTTTTGCGACGTTTGTTGTTTCGTGTTGAGCGTTAGGCCTTTTTTTTACCATGGCGGGGCTAAGCCTTGTAGCCTATTGTACTTTGTACACTGTTGACAAGCGTGGCCTAGCCTACCTTAGGGTAGCGCGTGTGTTAATTTAACTCGACCCGCATACTCTCGCTCCCTTTGGGGGAGTAGTCTTCCTTGCTACTTGTATTTTTTCAAGAGTTTTTGAAGTACTCGTCAGATTTCTCATTGAAATCTCGGTCCTTCGGGGACGTTAAGCTTGCCGTTGGCCGTTTTGTCGGAGCTTTACGGCGGACTTTGAAGTGAAAAAAAATAAGATTTTCAGTATTTATTGATATCGCATCTTGTCGATGTTATATCAGTTCCTCAAACGTGCCGTGGGCCATTTGGTCGCTGTTTTATGGGGGATGGAACCAAGGGAACAGATAGAAGGAGTCTGTAAATTCAAATAATTTGTTGATGATAAAGTATTTATATGTTTCACATATTGTCGATGTTATATGATTCTCCTACACGTACTTTCACTCAATATGGAGCCCTGCAGGTCATGCAAGAAGTTTCGTCCGTTCACCACGGCGAATGCCCTACATGTTGCCCTTGCTCGCCCGATACCCGCTGTCTGGTGTGTGAGTCCTGGTCAGACAACCGGTGGGAATCGATCAC
>JAODUJ010264395.1:0-10227 GCA_027564615.1 Psolus chitonoides
TACACAGTAACTACTGGGAAAAGGTGATCAACCGTTATCAGTAGTTACTGTTGGATGCTATGAACATCGGCTGGTACTATAGCTTCGGCTGTGGATTATCCAACGATGGACTGACGTCTTGTCCTGGTAGTTTCTCTCTCGTCCGATTCACGTCATGGAAACCGGATTTAAGTACCATGGGCTATCGGTCCTATGGCAGTGTGAGCCACATAATAGGCTCGGGAGGAGGATCCTTCTCCAAAGGAACTACCCTTTATATAAAAGTTTCAAAAATAAAATTGTATATAACCCAATTCGGAAATGAAAACAGTCACATTTTCGCGCGCTTCGCGCGCAGTTGTTTTGTCTTACCTTGTCGGTGGTTAGTGCTCCCAGTGCATTATTGGAAGAGACCTATAAATAATGTTGTTGAGACGACCCGGGGATCGTCGATGTATTACAGTGTTATCAATGTGTGGGCCTACAAGCCACAGCCATGCCTGGGTGCATTGTGGACTTCTTCTTTCGGGAGCCCCGTTTTTATGGCTGCACCAGTGCCCGGTTCCTCCTAAACACGTCACTGTAACAAGTCTAGAGCTCGAAGCTCTCCACTCAGATTATTAACAAATACCATTATGAGTTTAAATTTCAGCAGAGGAAAGTGAAATATTATCGATATAATTTGATATCATCAGATAATCTCAAACAATAACCTAATAGTGTTGCATGAAAAAGTTGTGAATGCGGCATTGTTTTAAATTTAAAAGAATTGATGTTGATTAGTCCAGGCGTGTGTTAAAAGGCAACACTGTTCTTCAGAGAATGAGACATCCTTTCAAAATAACTATCATAGGTTGGGGTCATTTTGAATTATCTATCTCACAACAGGTATCAGGACAGTTCCCCTCTGGACAACTGCCCCGGATAATTTCCACCGCCAATTTCCCCCCAACAATTTCCCCCTGGACAATTGCCCCGGGCAGCTGGGGCATTGTCCAGGGGCAGCTGTCCGGGGGGGGGAATTGTCCGGGAGGAAATTGTCGGGGGTAAATTGGCCTAGATCCCTCACAACAGTACTGTTGTTTGTTCTAGATGGAATGACAATCTATCAACAACACACAAGTCACTTAGCTCTTTAACAGTGACCAGTATCAAAAATAATACAACAATGCACCCCCTAAATATGACGCAATATGTACGAGACCCAACAGACCAACTCCTTCGTTCCACAATGTGTATATTACCAACGGAACGTCATTTCCAAACTTTAAAATATAACGTTCGGTGTATTTAAATGGATACAAATGTCATATTCTACTTTTTCCTTTTGGAGAACTTTTTGTAGAATATTTCCATAAACCAAATTTAAATTTTAAAAAGCGTATTCATTCTCTCTTGAGGAGATATAGCGGAGAACGGACAGTTCAGTCAGTATATAGCTCCGGACTTGCTTCATCATGTCTATCGTAATAATGATAAAGTGTACAACTTTTTTGAATTATTTGGCAAAGGCGGTGTCGTTTTGTCAGCGAACAATAATAACTCGTTTATTTATCATTTTGACAGAGATTAAGTACCGATACCTCCTTTGTGTAAATGTTACTAATCATGTTATCGTTGATAGCTATCAAATCGTTTAGTACTTATATTACTGACTAATTATTGAAAATAATATCATGTTACCTACATTCAATGTAAATATCACTCTTTAAGTTTTATCCTGTATAAATCTCAAAGAAAATCATTGTAAATATTGTTCG
Organism: Psolus chitonoides; assembly: GCA_027564615.1. NCBI lineage: Eukaryota > Metazoa > Echinodermata > Holothuroidea > Dendrochirotida > Psolidae > Psolus > Psolus chitonoides. Next base: position 1,740 of record JAODUJ010264395.1, read on the forward strand.
AATATGGGTGATCCAGTGGGCTCATCTCTCAATAAAAGAGAGAGAGATAAAAAAAAAGGGTTCCGGATAACAGATCGAAAGGTTGTGAGTTCGAATACGTCCAGGACCGCTCAGTTTTTTCAGTGTGTCCTTGGGCGGGGCACTTCATCTCCACCGCTCCTCTCCACCCAGGCGCTAATTGGGTACCTGCAGAGTGTGACTTGTGAATTTGGCGCTGATCTCGGCAGCCGTGTACCCACGTATGTGTGGGTAATACGAGTTATACTAATGACCAGGGGTAATGGATGTGAAGCGCATTGATACGCATATGTGATGCGCTATATAAAAGCATACATTATTAGCCTATAATTATATCATGGAAAAAAAATAAAAATGCCAATTTTATATATCAAACAAGAATCTCAATCAATCTGGTGATTAAAATTTATAAATATATTTTTCGATAGTATATTGGAATTTACTGTCTGTAGATAGATCGATAAACCAATCATGCCTCCCTGGAGAAGACGCGACTCATAAATGCAATAACCATCGCCATAGCAACAGGTGACAGTAACGTTTGCATGGGGTGACAAGGTGGATAGAATTCAAGCATTCAACCATGTCTGATGGAGAGCTTCTGTCTTATCATCACTTGCCCCAACGGCCCTCAAGCGATGAAACAGAGGGACGGAGGGACATGTGGAGGGACGGACGGAGGGACGAACAGGGGACGGGCGGACGTAGTGAAGGACGGACGGGTGGAGGGAAGAAGCGGTGGATGGAGGGACATACTGACGGGGGCACATACATAGGAGCATACAGAGGGACGGACAGAGCGACACGCGGAGCGATACACGTAGACGGACTGACGAACGGACGGGGAAGAGAGGGAGGGACGGACATGAAGATAGATTTTCACTGTCCGAAGATAAATCTACAATTATGTATAAGCTATGGAACAGAGATAGATGGACGTAAGTCGAGTTTTCAAATGTTCAGCAGTGTAGTCACTATGCATAATCTTTCAACTTGGTATGAAAAAACCCAGCCAGATCATAAAGATTTACACAGAGCGTTCCAGCATGAGTGTAACTATGACATCACAAATGTTGCCAGATGCTGAATGACTTCAAAAAGTATTTATTCAATAGCCAAACATGCTATTGCGATTGGATTGTCGCCATTGTTTATATCATTTAGATTATTCTTTTTATACTACGCCTTAACAGTCGAATGCTAAATCTGAATACCGAATTGAGCCTCAGATTCTAGAAGCATGCATGTCATGAATAGCATCGATATTTTGGACAGAATAATTATGTTAATTAAACCAGCCATATGTTACGCAGTCTCCTTTCTATGGAATGATACTTGATTAAATTATGATCTGAGAACTTACTAACGTTACATTATAGACCACTGAACAAGAAGGAACTCTCAATTTTGTAGATTAGACAGGACGATGTTTTGCCCGTTGTTATTTTTGAATGCACAATTTAATTATCAATTACCTTTCAAGATGCTATTGACATGATGTGAGAGAGATAGGATGCCTATAGTTCTATGTTTTCTGACGTTAATGTCAAATAAGTTTACAATAAATATAGACCATGGTTATATTTTTTTCACCTTTTGATTCCTTACTGACGAAGTCCGAAGGATCTAGAATCTATAATGTCATGCTGGCGTATATGTGTATGTGTGTATTGGTGTGCGTTTGTAATAGGTGTGAATCGGGGACATTAATAGGATGTTTACTGTGTAACTGGAGATACACAGCCAACCGAAATATCCCCGTTTCCTGATACGTCTGGGAGATTGCAAATGGGGTAAAAAACGTTTAAGCCATGTCCACGTTAGGTTAATATAGGATGGTCCCCGGTTGAATAGTAAGTGGTCTGGTTTGTGTGTCTTATGTCTACGGTTGGTTAATGGAATGCCAGGTGTGTGTGTCCCCAGTTAGATAGGATTAGGTCATAGGGATGGGGATGGGGAAATTTGTGTATCCCCGATGTGTGTGTGTGTGTGACGATTTGTTTGTAAACACGATAAGTCGACCATGCCCAGTCGGATCAAGTTCATATGTGGTATGTATGTTCCCCACAATAAGTACATGATCCCTGTTGTTTTTGTGAAAGGTCATCTGAGGTCAACAGAGGTCAAACTCTGGCAACCTTGTAAACACGCTAAGTCAACCATGCCTGCTCAGATCAAGTTCAAATTTGGTGTGTATGTTTCTCATAATGAGTCCAAGGAGTCTATTGATTTAGGTGGAGGTCTGAGCTCATTTTTGATCAAAAATAGAAATTTTGCGAACTTTAGGTATTTTTCGTACTTTTTTCCAGTAAACACGCGAAGTCGACCACGCCAAGTAGGATCAAGTTCATACTTAGTATGTGTGTGCCCCATAATGAGTACATGAACCCTATTGTTTTTGGCAGAGGTCAAAGGTCGTCTGAGATCAACAGAAGTCAAACTCCGAAAACTTTGTGAACACGCTAGGTCAACCATGCCTATAGATTGAGCTCATTTTCGGTCGAAAATAGAAATTTGGTGAACTTTAGGTATTTTTGGTACTTTTGCTTGTAAACACGGTAGGTCGACCATGCCTTGGCGGTTCGAGTTAATACTTGGTATATATGTTCCCCATGATGAGTACATGAACCCCATTGTTTTAGGGAGAGGTCAACGGTCATCTAAGGTCAACAGAGGTCGAACTCTGAAAACCCTGTTAAAACGCTAAGTCAACCATGCCTGATCAGATCAAGTTCAAATTTGGTGTGTATGTTTCTCATCATGAGTACAAGGACCCTGTTGATTTGGTGGAGGTCTGAGCTCATTTTTGATCAAAAATGGAAATGGTGTGAATCTAGGTATGTTTGGTACTTTTTGCTTGTAAACACGCTAAGTTGACCATGCCTAGTCAGATCAAGTTCATACTTGGTATGTATTTTCCCCATAATGGGTACACGATCCCTATTGTTTTTGGGAGAGGACTGAGGTCAACAAATATCAAGTTGATTCCTATTGGTTTTGGTAGAGGTGGTCAACAGAGGTCAAATTCTGAAAAATGTATTCTAAGTTTTATGTTTGTCTCCGCGCTGTGCACTTCTATCAGAATGAATACTGTATTTGTAGTGACTTTATACAACTGGCCAATTGGCAAGTAAGGAATCACTAAGCTGAATGACTTTCTGGTTATTGTTGCTTCATGAACTGTTAAATACAGACTACATAGTTCAACAGCTAAACGTCTCTCCTTGTTGGGGTATTACTCGAAATAGTTTATTCACTTCATATCGGACCTCATCGAGAACACTCTGAGTAGCGGTTTGCTGTAATAGCCCAGGTTGTTCACAAAATATGCCTATTGGCTACTTGGATACTTTTGATCGGATTAGCCTAGTGCGCAGACAGGATGATGGTATGCCTAAATCACTCTGCAGTATACATCAGTTCTGATTCGAGCTTATAATTTTGTATACCTTGCCAGAAGCAAAAAGAATTCATGTAGTCATGCATGTGTGGTGGTGGTGGTGGAGGTGGTGGTTTGGGGGGGGGCGGATGTGTGTGTGCGTGTGCGTGTGTGTGTGTGACGCCTGCCTCTAAACACGATAACTGAATGATGTAAGGTTGTATTCTTCTCATAGGTAGTGGATTACCCATAGTGAGTACATGCAATTTGTTGATTGTAGTGTCTGAACTTCAGGTTGAGAATGACACATTCTACACGAATGACACTCCTGGCAGAGGTGATTGCCCCATAGTGTATATCCAAACTAGTTGATTTGCTACGGGAAATGGAAATTTGAAGCGAGTTCATAACAACGCGCCTCGATAATATGAATTCCTTGTAGTTTTGGAGAAGAGAGTTAGATCACAGGCGCTTTATGAAGTACATAATACGTGATCTAGCTCAATGGGCGCCTTTTGCTAAACATTCGGCGCCTTGCAATAGAGCATTGAGCAAAGAGACGTCTTCCGCCTCTTTTTGTTTTTTTCTTCTTCAAAGGGCACCTTCAGGCGCCATGGCGATGGGCCGATAGTCCAGTCCGACCCTGGATCATTTAGCACTAGGAATGTGTCTTCATCATATTCAGTACATGGTCTCTATTGCTTTTGGTCGAAGTCAGTCATCTGCAGTCAACAGAGGTCAAACACTGAGAACCTTGAAAACAGCATAACTTGACAACGCAAAATTCAATTGAGCCCATGCATGGTATGTGTCTTTATCACAGTTAGTGATGTGGTTTTGATTGTTTCGGTGGAGTTCAAAACTCATATGATGTCAACAGAGGTCAAAGACTGAAACCCTTAACAAAACAGACTAACTTGATACAGCAAACTTCAATTGAGCCCTTACTTGGTAGATGTGATCAGTAGGCCTAGTACATGAGTTCTATTGTTTTCGGTAGAGGTCAAAGGTCATTTGATGTCAACAAAGGTCGAACAGTGAACACCTTGTAAATAACATAACACAGTTGAGACCAAACTCGGTGAGTGTGTTCATCATAGTAGGAACATGGTCCCTGTTTTCTGTTAAGTAGGTCAACGGTCATTTGAGGCCATCAAAGAACTAGGAACTTTGTAAACACTCATCTGATAAAACTTCAATTAGGCTCATACATGGTATATGTGGTCTCCATAGTTAGTACATGATCCCTTTTGTTTTTGGTGGAGGTCGAACTTTGTAAAACACCACAAACTTAGATTGAGCACATTACTTACTTCAGCAAATCTGCTCTGTGGCAGAGACGAAAGTTTTCCAGTTTCTTCTAGTTCTGGCCTGTTGTTCCATGATGGACCAGGTGGTGTTCACTGTCTTTAGGTCGATGTCCAGTTGTCTTCTCCATGTGTTTCTGGGTCGTGCTCTTTTATGTTTTCTCTGAGAGTTCCACCGGAGGGCTTGCTTGGCAATGCTCGTCGGTGCCTTTCGCAGAACATGTCCAATACATTGTCACTTCTTACGCCTTATTTGTGTTCCCACTGGATCTTGATTAGTTTGGGTCCATAAGTCTACAATTCGCACTTTGTCCTGCCATCTGATATTAAGTATGCGGCGGAGGCATTGGTTGAAGACGGTTTGGATTTTGCACATTGAGCACAAACTTCGTTTAATATGATAATTATAATGAGTTATTGGTCTATTTTGTGGAGATTAATGCTCATTTGAGGTCAGCACAGGTCAAACAATGAACACCTCTGATTTATGATCATGGTATCATGTTTTGAATATGATGGCAAGGAATCACAAAGCCTTCGGCTTTCTTGTTTATTCCCTAATGACGAAGTTTCAAGGAATCAATGCATTCATGCTGGCGTATGGCTGTGTGTGTATACAGGTGACGCTTTGCTTACAAACACGATTAAGTCGATCATGCTTGGTCAGATTCAGTTCATACTTGGTATGTACGATTGTACGTTCCTCATGATGAGTACATGATACCTATTGTTTTTGAGAGGGGTCAGACGACATCTGAGGTTGACAGTAGTCAAACGCTAAACATCTTGTAAAAACGTTAAGTCAGTCACGCCAGGCCAAGTTCAAACTTGGTGTATATATTCCTCATAATAAGTGCATGGATCCCTGTTGTTTTGGCGGAGATTTGAGCTCATTTTGGGCCAAACTTGAAATGATGTGAAATTTAGGTGTACTTTTGCTTGTAAATACACAAAGTCGACCATGTCTGGACAGATCACATTCTAACTTGGTGTGTATATGCCAGTGGCGGAACCCAAGATTTCTCGGAGGGGGGGGGGGGGCTGAAGGGAAATGTTGGGCTTCAGTTAACTTTCTCATTAATTAACACTTTCTTGACCATTCTAAGTACGATCACTCTTTAATTTGTGATACCTTGATTTAGCAGCAAGTAATCTATGTAGTCATGCTGGCGTATGTGTGTATGTGTGTGCGTGTATGTATGTAGCCTTTATAGGTTTATACTTGGTACCGTATGTATATGTTCCCCATAATGAGTACATGATTCCTGTTGTTTTTGGGAGAGGTCAGGGGTCATCTGAGATTAAGTCAACCATCCCTGGTCAGATCAAGTTCAAATATGGTGTGTAGGTTCCTCATGATTTTGATGGAAGTCCGAGCTCCTTTTTCTTGTCCAAAATAAAGAGTTTGTAAAATGTAGGTATTTTTATATTTTTTGCTTGTAAACACGCTGAGTCGACCATGCCTTGTCAGATCAAGTTCTTACTCGGTTTCCCAAATTGAGTACATGGTGTCTATTGTTTTTGGGAGAAGTCAAAAGTCATCGTATTAGAATGTATGGCTTACTGTAAGACGCAAAAGTGGCGGAAGCGGAGCTGTAAATAACGAAAGCACTTTCGCTGTTTACAGTTTCGCTTTCGCTTCTGCTGTCGCTTCCGCCACCTTTGCTCTCTACAGTAAAGCTGTCTACCTCATGAGGTGGTCGCGTTTGGTCGGCTCGAGCCATTACGTTTTGATGACGTTTTGCCAATTTGAACGCTTACTCGATTATCCCGAATGCAGCTTCTAATTCAACCATGCTTGGTCTGATCAAGTTCAATCTTTAGGAGCGCATGACACGGTTTGGACATTCGCTAAAAACTTATAGATATTGTGGAAAAGAGCTTTCTCTAACTCAACTTCTATAAAGCATTTACTTTTCACGAGAATCGAATACCAAAAAGTCACTTTTCTCGACTCGATCTGTCTACTAAGACTCTAGAGCGAAAAATTCTCGAATCGTTATAATGACAACTCTCAGTTGTTTTACGTACTGTGCCGTATATGAGGGAACATTACACTACTGTAAATGGCATAGAGTCATATCAATTAAAAGAAGTGTGATAATGCCTCTGAAGCTTCTGGTGATAGGCATCATTCATATTTTTTTCTCTGACGGATGAGGGGTGGTGGGGAATTTTCGAGAGTGGGTGGCAGAAGACATTTCCTTCCCTAGATTTTAATTTAAAGTTGGTCTCAGTCTCTTGGACGGAGAGTGGGCGGGAGGGAGTGGCGAGTAGGCTGATAGAAGTGCATTGGTCACTCAAGCGCGTAACCATCGGGACAAAGGCAGTTGCCCCTCAAAAAAGGAAAACAAAAGAAGGCGGGCTAAACTAGGGCGCGCCTGGGACCCTACAGCTGCGCCACTGAACTTGTCACGGACACTCTCTTGTCGTGAGCCTGTGGATAAAATGGCCACGGTTTGTAGGGGGTATTTTAGGCTAACAATTTTACCTAACACGTAGTAAACAATTATTGTATTTAGATACGAACATTGGGGATCTCTTACACCTTCAATTCCTAATGTTGGCAAAACTTTTTTTTGTACAAAACCGTTTTGAATTTCTATTCGGGAGAGGGGGTGAGTGTGTGTGGGTTGTTCGCGGGGAAAATGGTGTCGTTGAGACGACCTTCTATCCCCAATTACCAACGCAACGTCATCGGCCACGAAACAGATGTATTTATGGCGCCTACGTTTACACAAAATATAGTTCATAGGCTACTATGCATAGTTGGTGGAATGACGTCATAACGCCAGCCGCTTCGAAAGGTCTTTTCAGTTTCAGTTTGGGTAAGTCAACACTGGTGGAAGCTATTTTAAATGTGAAAACAGTTTAGGAGAGCTATTTGAATGTGTAATCAGTCTGTGAATTTTATTTATGTATTTATTTGTTTTATCACATTTTATGACTGAATGAACAAGACAATATGAATGTATGTGAAAATGTGAAAGGAAGTAGACTAAAAACCCTTGTGGGCTTGAGCGCATAGAATACTCCCATTGCAGAAAAGTACCGATAACCTTAACATAACATAACATATATATCTTACACCTCCCCTCCCCCTCCCCCCTACTCCTATCCCATATACAACGGGTACAATCAACAATCTGTTTTATAGTATATTTTCAGTTGACGCCTGAACGATGCCACCGAAGGTCTGGATTTTAAACTTATAGGAAGATTATTCCACAAAGAAATTGAGCGATATCGAAGACTATGCATACTTTCCGATAAGAAGATGCACGTAAATTACCCGCCTGTCGGTTATTAAAATTGTGAATAGAGTGACTTATAGTATAGAAGGTAGCAAAAGGATTTGGAAGTATGTTGTTCATTGCACGGTACATAAACGTTAACAATTCAAAGAAATGAGATCATTAAGCTTAAGTACATTTGAGGAGGATAATAAATTACTCGTACTATCACGTGGGGCAGAAGACGTGATGTATTATATTCACATCACGTTGCTATATATTGATAGTAATTTACCATTTCATGACATATTCTCTTTAATGTGCATCATTTCCCTAACAATTAACAAGTGTATGGTCTTTAATTGTTTTGGGGAAGATCAGAGGTCATCTTAGGTCAACACAGATAAACACTGAAAAGCTTATAAACACATTAGGTTAACAGAAGCTGCGTTCGACTCATTAACTCGTTTAACTCAGTCCGGTAATTCTGACGTCAACATTTTCTCTAGCGCGCATGTGTGCGGAGTACACGAGCCGAACGGTATTAGCGA
>JAODUJ010264506.1:0-10226 GCA_027564615.1 Psolus chitonoides
AACTATATTGGTTGATTCAAAATGACTTTGAATTGATGAATTGGGCTAATTGAAAGTAACCTGCTGCAACTGGTGGACTTGTTTAAGTCAGTTATTTTGAAAACCGAATAGATACCATGATTCCTTGAATGGCACATTGGCACTATGCAATTATTGGAGCAACAGGGCACCTCAACTTCATGAGAGGCATTTTCACCTCTTACACTCAATTGGAGGGGAGGGATGGCCCATGTGCACTCACTGAGGATCACCAATATGAACCAACATTGAATGGTGAAATATACAACCTACATGTGAACATTTTACTAAGTGATAAGCTGCCCAGTGCTAGTTCCATGGATGGTTATCTTCATACTGTATTATATAATTTTTATTCACCTGTACCCACCGGAGAATGGCTACAAGTAGGCCTATATAATGTACAAGTTTATTGGGGTGTGGTTATTCAACAAGAATTGAGTTACTGAGGGGGTGGAAAGAGAGAGTGTGGTTTGACCCTTGTGAGGGGGTGGGCAGTTGTTGAGGGGATATACATCACTATTTGATGTCATTTCAATACCCAGACTACAGTAGCTGCATATACTATTCACACAAATGCCAGTGCCACCCCATCCAATTTCCTCCAGCTCACCCCCTTCATCTTCTCTCCAGCCCACCCACTTCTCACCCCCAGTGTCTTCTGCCTTCAGGAGTGAGTACATGTAATTCTAATGATTTGCCCTCCTACTACAGTCAAGGTTCCTCCAATGCTCCATGGATCAGACCATTTATTTTTTGTCATTAATTTCCCAGGTGATATCTGTAACAGAGGGGGATGAAAAACAAATGATTGGAGACCCTGAGCCTAACGTGAATTTGGTCACTGATACAGAATCAGTAAGTTTAACTTATAAATGTAATATAAAAAACAGGGGCTGATTCCACTAACGTGCCCTGATAGTCAAAGCTCAGGCTTATATCCAGCATCAAATACCAATTTATTGTTGAATCCAACTTGGCGATGACATAGTAAGTGGAGTCAGCCCCAGATTCATCTTTTAGAGCCAACCGGTGGTGACATGGCACACACTCGTTCAGGCGTAGCTCAATACTTGTTCTACTAGCCAGGTGTGGCAGTATATAGTTACAAGTTGCGTCCTGCACAGTGGATATGACAACAGCATAACAATAAATAACAGTGAAATACAGCACTCGTTCTGTAATTCACAGCAACGATCTATTGGTGAATTAATAGACTGATTGTACACCGTACTGGATCGGAATATAACCAATATTCGGTGTCGCTACTGCATTGAGGAGCAGGAAAAAAATGTGACTATGATTTCCCCATATTTTGGGGCGGGCGGCAAAGGGCAATATAACTTTTTTTTAGGCCTAATGAGGGAGCACTTCTCCCCAGCTACTCCATGCCAAGAGTCTTGCAATCACACACACTCAGTAAATGTGATGTTAGATTGTAATTTCAAGGGTGTACCAGTAGACACTGTCCAGTCCTTCCTCGCTGGGGAATATCTGGGGAATATCTTGCCCCATGTTCCCTCCACAACTTTTGGGGCCTTCCTCTCCTGGCATGACCATTCACATGAAGAGCTGTGATCTTATTCATCCAAGAGTAGCTTTGTCGCATGTGGCAGAACAAATGCAGCCATCTACATTCAAAGGCTGACACTGAATCCAGGACTGCCGAATATCATGCAGCGCAGCATTTTCAAATTCTTTCCCCCCCCTTCCCCCACCTCCCAAGATCGAGCATCCCTATGAATCCTCAATCGTCGAGCCTCTCACACAGGATATTGGAGGTGACAATATCGTTCATCAGCGGCTCAAGATTGAAGGTTTAGTGTCTGCCCATGGATGCTAAATGCACCAATCTAGAAAACTAGTTTGTGTATATGAATAGCTTGAATGCCCATCCAATTTTTGTCCCTAATATGAGAAATTCTTTGTTCACTTTTTACAGTCACAATCCCAGAGTGATACAGTGGAACCATCTACCAGCTACCAGCTACCTGTTCACAAGCCCAACAAGAGGAGGAAGGTAGAGAAGGATGTGGAACTGTTAGAACTTAATAGAAAGATGTTGTTGATTGAAGAGAAGAAACTGAAATACAAGGAAAAAAAGCTTAAACAACAGAAAAGTCTAATCAATGTTCTGGAGAGAATAAACTCAAATATTGAGAAATTGATACCAACATCAATTCCTGTGGACTTTGATGGACTGCTGAGCGCTCATCCTGAGCAATAGATCCATGCAACACCAAATCATAAAAATAAAAAAATAAAAAATAACTTAGGCTAACCCAAATCTTTTTTATTAGGTTCCAACAGTTCCATATCCTCCTCCACCATAATTCAGCTAGTTCTGGCACCGTGGCACCAGGAGAAGTAAAACTCATGACTAGTGAACTCCATGTTGCATAATTAGTACTTTATTCCAAGATTTTCCAGATAAGTAACATTCGAATAGACAGATAGATGGATAGGTAGACAGATAAATATTATATTCAACCAGGCCAGACCCGCAGGGGGAAATGGGCCCCTTCCCAAGGTGTATTCATTCGAAGTGGAACCTAGAAGCAGTTGGCCACTAGCTGATCCCTGGCAATGTTCCCTGGTATGTTAGCAGGTCCATTGTACTCTGGAACTTCAACATCCACCAAGCGATGTTGCCTTCCAAGATACGGATCCTTAATTAGCTTGGAAATGTTGAAAAGTACCACACATGCTACGACAACCCTGCAAGCTCTCTCTGGGGCGATCCTCAAACCCTTTCTCAGGCAAGGAAATTTCATTTTCAGCTGCCCGTTGGTCTGCTCAATGGTGACTCTGCCATGACGGTGAGCTCTGTGAAGTATGATATGAGAATTGTAAATGATTTGGAAATTGTTTCTCATAGGGCTGAATAGAAAAATACTTGATTCTCATCACCGGGCAGGGCAATTTTTTTGCCTCCAGATGGATTTTATTTATTACGATAAAATCAAGTATTTTTTTGTAACCAGCCTAATCTGTTCTCAACAGTAGGCCTACCATAATGAATTGAAATATTGCATATTCGCTCTGTCCACCAGACAAAGAGCATACTTCCTACACATCGCATATGCTAGTTTTAATCCATACTCAGCATAATCGGTACCAGGGTAGGAAATAATGGGAGCTGAGGGCGAATGACCCTCCCCTAAACTTTGCATCAAGGAACGCATCCTCCCCCTGTCTCTCCTGCTGGAGGCTATCTATGACTTCACAAATTTTGGCATCTGGAAACTCGCAGCAAAGCACGAAGCATCATCTCGAACTGATCAGTTATGGATTGTGCTGCAAACGTGTAGTAACAGATCTTCGCTGTTCAAATGTCATAGGCCATGGCCTTCATATTCTTGTCAATCATCATGGTGCTCAACCAAATTACACAATTTTCAAGGCTATTTGGCCACCATGCCTTTCCTCAAGAAGTGCCCCCCCCCCTCCCAAACAAAAATGTAGTCAATAGCACATTTTGGCAGAAATTGCAACATAATTGTGTGCACCAAATGGCTTTTATATGGACCATTACCAGTAAACAAATTGGCATCTTGTGATGTGCCCGCTGACCTGCCTAGGTCAATTGGTCTATTTTCAAGGTTTATGTACAAGATGAAAAATCCTGCAGACACCTCTGATTCAAATGTACACCAGTTATTACAAAATCTCTATTTAGCCTTGCTTGGTTCCCTTCAAAAATGTATACATTTACTCTGAAAGACACTATGGAAATGGTCATGCTCTGTTGTTGACTCATCATATCCAGCCCTGTTTGCAATCATTTGATCATTTGTTATCAGTGGCGGCGCCAGATTGAAATCTGGGGGGGGGCAACCTGAAATTGGGGGGGGGGCAACACAAAACTATCAAGGCCCAAAATTTCGCCAGAAATACATTGATTTAGGCACAAAATAGAGCTAACATTTTCATTTTTTCCCTTTTGCCTTTGGCAACTGGGTGGGGGGGAGACCAAAATCTGTGAGGGCAAATGCCCCCTCATGCCCCCCGCCACTGTTGGTTGTCCTCCCAGTGGTAGCTTTTGAACCGTTGTGTATCTGAATTTTGAATAACTCACTCATTGTATCCTTGGCGTGCTGGTGTGTCAGCATTCCGATAAGGGGTCATCAACCACGTCTTCTGGGGATAGCCGGAATCACCTAGCAGAACTCCAGTCAGATGACCCTGCTGAAACAGCTCCCACACAGCACTGTTCTGCAAAATCCTACTGTCATGGCATGACCCTGGCCATCTGGCCACAACATTTGTTATTGAGTAGTTGCTGTCACAAATAAGCTGCACATTCAGGCTATGCACACCCTTTCTGTTCACATATGCGTATTCATTTTCCCCGAGTGGAGCACAGTCCAAGCGGACATGTGTGCAGTCGACTGCACCCACTACCCCTGGGAAGTTGGATAGCTGGTAAAATCCAAGTTGGGCATCGGTCACTTCCTGGAGCGTATTGGGCCACTTGATGTACTGGTCCTTGAGACCCACTATGGCGTCAGTCACTCTGTGGAGTATCCTGCATACACTTGATTCACTGATTCCATGGTGGACACCTGTATAGAATCACAGTTACTGCCCATTAATCCTTAGTTGAAGCATAGTAGATGGGTCATTCTCTGTCAACTCAACAAATGGGTTGGCTGGGCACCATCTCCAATTTCTCCATTAAAAAATATTGACCTCTAAACATGGCTATTATTTTCAACGTATGTCGATTTTTCGATTTCCAGACCCCCTAGCTACCAGAGTCTTCATTTATGTGTTCCATATAGTAATAGAGGTATGCTATAAAGTTACAATTACTATAAATGTCAAGTTCACAGACAGTGTTCGGCAGGGTCAAAGGTCAAACAAAATTGGGGTAATTTCACTCTGAGCCCATTTTTTACTGCCTACCATTCCGTCAGTGGAGATATGAGAGGCATATAATCATTATGTGGTTTATACACCCACCCATATATGCAGTGACTGGAATATGATGCCTTTCAAATAATTTTTTTTGGAACCAGAGTGGTCTAAATATCGAAAAATACACAAATGTCAATAACGATATGCCAAGTTTACAGACTTGCATCTCCAGATGAAGACTAGATATGATGCTATAACTGGTATCCTTTTTGTTTCTATTGGAGGTCTCTGACGTGCCCAAATTTCAACTCGAAAAATTGCAAAATTTTGACATTTTTGCTCTGAGACCATATTTGACCTCCCATCATTCCACAGTTGAAGTTATTAGAGGTCTATAACTTTATTGTGGTTTTCACATCCATCCATATATTAAATGATCGAAATATGACACCTTAGTTTCAAAAGAAATCTCTTGTAGCTAGGGGGGTTTGAAAATTGAAAAGTCCACAAATGTCGAAAATAGAAAGCCATGTTTAGAGGTCAAAATTTTGTAATTGGAAGACGATACACTGTTTTTGATGGCAGATTCTTGAACTTTGGCCAAGAAATAACACAGGTAGCTATTCTCAGCTTCATATCTACATCCCAAATGAAGTTATTGGATCTTCAAAATGTCCAAATTCACATTTTCCTACCTCGTGGGTGCTCTTTTGCCAGTTGGGAGCAATTTTGAAAGAGCCATAACTCGAAAACCGTTAGGAATTTGGACCTGAAATTTTGTATGTGTTCCATACACTAATAGAAGTGTGCTGAAAATGATTTTCAGCCAAATCAGAGATGGTGCCCAGCCATGATTTTCCAGAAATTTGTTTAGTTGACAGAGAATGACCCAGCTGTGTTAAAATATCAATAAACAGTATGGCCTGCACAAGAAATAAATCATATGAACATTGAATCACAGTGTCTGTTGTTTTTCATTCATTCAGTAAATTCACAGTGCAAAGGTTTGTTCAATCAAATGCAGAAGATACCCAAAATATGCAGTCTTGTGAGTGTGATGGGTTGGTATTGAATATGCTACCAGTGAACAGACTTGCAGTGCATGTCATTGTTACTGTATGTACAGAAAAATAGATGGCTGACGAAGAATGACCCCCAAAGGTTCCAGCCTTTGTCATGGGGACAGAACTTGACGAAGAGTTCTAGTAGCTTGCTATTTTTGATAAATTTCCCTCTATTTATGTAGATAATTGATCAAATGTCTCTGGAGGTGCCGGTACTATTTATGAACTCCTAACCACTTGTTCTATTTTGATGCCATCCTGCTCCTAGGACTGCCATTTCACACCCCCATTTAACAAACGTGTTTGAGAATTTCAGTCTCCGGTTTTGCCACTTTCCTAAAACCTGAAATGGGTGGTAGCAGCCTGTCAACACAACATCTATCGGATGAATCCAAGACCCTTGAGGTGTAACACAAATTGGGAATTGCAAAACCATCAACAACAAGTCGGGTATCTAGCTGGGATCAAACCCAGGACCCTTTTGTGCGAGGCAAACCCATTCCAACTGCACCATGCTACCCCTTGTCACAGAGTTTCCTTTCACTTTTCATGGTCAAAAGTCACAGAAGATTGAAGACTTCAGCCTAGTTTGCTTTAATATGATATCAAACTTATTGATATTATTTGATTGTATGGGTTCAGGAAGGATACACATGGATGGACAGCATCAAATACTCACTGTCTCTTTTCGAACAGTGCCCAGAGAATAACGAGGCAGGCATGTAACTATTACAATCCAATCCTGCTCCTGGGACTGTCATTTTTCATCACCATCCGACAGACGTGAGTGAGACAATCACTTTCCTGGAGGCTAGAAGGTGTGGTAGCAACTTGTTTGTCACTACTTATATATCCATCCCCAGTGGTGTGCGCAAAGGTGCAGGGGGGCCATGGCCACCTATGGGCTCACTCAGGGAAAATCAGGGGAATTTGAGAAAAAATGAGGACAAATTGAGGGAAAAGGGACGCCAGTCGGGGGAATTGGGTGCTTTTGCCCCACCACCCCTGATATTTTGTGAAATCCTGCGCACGCAACTGTCCATCCCGAAACCTAACCAAAGAAGTCCCCTCAAGTAGACTGCATCCCAACCCAGCAAAACCAGAAATCATTAACCATCAACAACTGCAGTATAACATTTGACAAAACAGGCCTCAAAATTAGATGATCAAGATCACTAGCTAGCTCAGTCAAAGAAAAGCTATTGAGAGCTAGGAAATCATCAGTTCATTGATTCTTCAGGGAAATCCATAAACAAAGCCCTGACACATGAAGCACCATCCCAGTAAACATTTGGCCGTCGGATCGACGTCGGTTCAAGGCTGGCGTTCTACGTCTCACTGACATCGGCTACGTTCCCGTTTGCAAATCCATTTGACGTCCGCAAAGGCGTACCGACGTTAGTCCGACTATTGATCTTCCACCAATGTCGTACCAATGTAATTCCGACTGCATCAGGATTACTGAAACATTTGAAGATATGCATCTGACGTCGTATTGAGGTCTCAATTTGGAAGTATTGCAGAGAGACGTCGATCCAACGTTGGATCGACAGTGTAAATTTACCCGAACTCCGTTCGCGCAGTTGGATCAAAGGCTAATTTACGCAGTCGACCGGACATCCGGTCGACGTCTCTCTAAAAGGCATCCAACTTATGACCACAATACGACGTCGGTTGGACGTCTTTAAATGTTACTGTCTTCCTGATGTCGGTACGACGTCATGGAAAATCAATAGTCAAAACGACGTCGGTACGACGTCGATGAAAACAAAATAGTCGGTGCGACGTCTAGTGTACGTATTTGCTGACATCAGATCAACGCCAAATGGATTTGCCAACGGAAATGCAGCCGACGCCGACGTATGCGTCGGCGAGCTCCGTCCATAAGCTGACGTCGATCCAACGGCAACTTGTTTACTGGGATTCTGCATCCATATGCACATCAACCTCTTCATCAAAATGGACAGAAGATACCCCACTCCTTTCTCCCTCCCCGCCCCTGGTCCCAGCGAGCAACATAATAACCCCTCCATCCACTACAAGTATCATTGTTCATGGCTATGGACTTGTATGTTCCAAACCACAGCATGCTGAATACAATGATTCTGAAAGGGATAACCCACAAATCCCTCATAGAGGCTCTGTAGTTACCAACTGCCCAGAATATATGCCCCGAACCATGTAATTGCACTGATCCATCACAGGGGTTCTAGTTTCAGTCATAATTACAAATAATAATTTACCCCGCCTGCCATATCCGGGAATGATCCATTTCGTGAGAATCATTACTATCATCCCTATAATAAAATGGGCCAATCCAACTACGAGGGGCGGTGCACAATATAAGCCACTAACAGAAGGTTGATTGGTGTAACGTGAAAGGAAGTATGTAAACAATTTGCGATATACCAATGTACCAATGAAGAAGATCAGAAAAAAAGTTAATTGACTGTGAAAAAAACGCGATCAACAAAACCCATTCAACGGTATACATATCACAAATTAGCTACTAATATTCATTGGAATGATTGGAGATTCATAAATAACGAACAAGCTGTTGTACCGCGCTAATGCTGCAAGTTGCGCGAGAGCTATATAAACAGATAGATACTTGATAGATTTATTCACGTTGTAGGCTACAGGATTATGTGAATAGATTGGAAGAAAGGAAAAAATAGTACACGGCTACACTATTGTGGGCTGGCAGTAAGCTCGGTACGGTTGTCGACTCGTCGATATGTGACGTAGTTAATAGTGTAGTGTACCGTTTCCAAAAATGTCAGCGCATCTTTGTTTGTTTGTTTGTTTGACATGATCCTCCCTTGTGGGAGCTCGGCAAACCTCCACTCAAGGAGTATAAACGCCAAGCTGACAATGCCAGTCTCGTGCGACAAACGCACAGGTTAACTAACGTCTATGATTTAGGGATAGCAGATAGGAAGCAACAACCCAGAAACTAGACGACAATTTTGATGTCCGAGCTGGATTCGAACCCACGACCTCATGATTGGAAGACGCAGATTATACTGAGTAACCACTGAACCACTTGCTCGTTCACGAACCGCTCCCCACCCACCGCTGTTAACACGCAGGGAGGCTGCCGGCAATGGGGGAAGCGTTTTAGCCTACTAGTACTACAGTATACTGATGGAATTCACTGAAAATCTAGTTCCCTCTGCTCAGTTGAACTCACTCCGGCCTATAATTGTGTGCTTGACGACAAGAAGTGAGGGGGGGGGGGGGCTGAATAAGGAAAAATAGTGACTCACCTGTTGAACTATAGAAGTCGCCGGTGGCGTAGGATCTCAAGGCCACGAAAATCTGGACCCGAGGATCGATCGCATGACTCCGTTGAGTCTGGTTCTGGAGATGTGGTTGTAGAATATCTATCACCCGCGTTACCCTATCACGAGTGAATCTGTAATATTTACGGACACGCTCTCGCTGCAATTCCCTCGCATTGCAAATATACATCAGTTGCGCAGCCATAACCCAGAAATAAACCGAACCGCGGAATTGCGGAAACACTGGAGAAGTTGAAGATAGTGTTGAATCGCTGTGTAAGTCTTGCATGGATTTGAACGAATAATGACTATATACGTTTACGACTGCTTAATTAAGTATGGTATCGCCAAATATTCATCGCACACTAAATCCATCGCAAACTGGAAATCATCGCTAATCCATCACATGACATCATTTCATTTTTATAAATAAATTCAAATCAAATCAAATTCGCGCCATATTTTCAGACTTTTGCGATGACAAAATTCATCGCAAACTGTTGAGGGAAATCGATTTTGCGAATTCGCAATTTAGCGTTGGATATCGGCGTTTGCGATGATCGCAAAACGTTAGTGAAATCGGCCCCATGCATTGTATAATTGTCTAGCCTATATAGTTTATAGTTACAATAAAAAAGCCTTATCAAAAAATAAATTCTCTTGCAATTTGTTTGAAGTGAACCCTTATTTTTCCTGGACTAGGCTATGTGTTTTACAAGGTTTTTAGTACTTGACCAAATTGACCTCAAAAGACCTTTGACCTCTTCCGAAATTATTAGATCTCTCCTCACTATGTGTAATACACATTAAGTATGGGATCAATCCACATTGGTACTCTTGAGGTAATGTATGGTTGCACAGTTTTTGGTGTTTGCTGTTTCAAAATCAACAGAGATCATCTACGCATCATGGACAATACACGTATTTGCTGTAGTTCGGGGAAGGAGGGGGGGGGGGGGGTGCAGATATCTCTATACCCAATGAGTTTGCGACGATAATG
>JAODUJ010264617.1:0-10226 GCA_027564615.1 Psolus chitonoides
GCCACTTATCACCTTCGACTTTCAATCAGTGATTTAAGGTTAAATAGTAAGTATGGGACTGATGGCGCTATACAATAGATCAATTGGGCACCGAGGTCCGCGTTGCGTTAAATCTAATGTTGTTGCACTGATATGCGGATTTCTAACTTTTCTATTGTTTTTATGATAACAATTCATTTCCACCTGCTGAGCGAACGCGACATCCGATCACGATCAATTTAGAAAGGGTGTTTCCTTGCAACAATCGCAACATTCCTGCCGAGTTTTATGATAATTAGTTGATCGGCTATCCAGTTATTAGTGCTTCTTGGAAAAGCATCACACACACGTACTTTCGCGTGTACAACAACTAAGATTCATTCCGCCTCCGGCAATGAATACAAATTCTAGTCGCCATTTAATGCCCTCTGTAATTTATCCAAACACGACGAAGTCTTTCCAGTCGCGTTATTGTTGTATTGAATGATATCGTGTGGTACCTTAGCCTAGATCTAGACTATCTCTTTTGTTCGTATCTAGCCCATTCTGCCGACTCCGCCACTTTTCTAATAGAGGGTTCCCTCATATTGATTTAGTAGGTCTCTGCTCCGAGCATCCCAATCGAGATACAAATAAAGGGTGTACTGGTGTATCCAGCCCAGGGCGGAGCCAGCGTACGCCCCTCCCCTCGTTTGCGGGCCCAGAAGAACTGCATTTTTTTAAAGGAAATCTCATTAGTGTATACTGTCATCAGGAATCAGAATATGGCCTACAGTATGCCTCAGATTGCAGGAAAATGGCCTAAATATTTCAAAATTTTCGGGGGAACATCCCCAGATCCCCTAGCATTGGGCGTGCCTACGTGGTGTGTGGGGTGTAGCGGTGAGTGATCCTCCCCACACCGTTGCGTTCTGGGTTCAAACTCCACTCGGTGACATTCAAATTCAATTATGCTGTACTTCAGTCGTTGTTGTCCCACCACATCTTTCAGCATTCAGGAAATTGGCTAAATGCTGAGAGTTTCACTCACGTCCGTCGGATGGGGACGTTAAATGTCGGTCCCGGGAGCAGGGTTGGCGTACGCCTGCCTCGTTATACTCTGAGCTCTATTCGCCAGTGTTCGTCCATGATCAAAAATCTGACAGCATAGGGTGGTAGCGTGGTGTAGTGTTAGGAGTGAGCACTTTCACCGCAGAGTCCCGGGTTCGATCCCTGGCCGGCCTGGCTTGTCAAAAAGTTGTTCTGCAGTTGTTGATGGTTTCGCAGTTTCTGGCTTAGTCCAACAGCTGTACTGCAGTTGTTGATTTCGTTATGGTGGGAGGGACGATTAGGTTCGGCATGGCTGTTCTGCAGTGATGACGGACAGGTTGCTACCACCTCTCTCAGCATTCTGGAAAGTGGCTAAAGGCTGGGAGTTTCACTCACGTCCGCCAGATGGAGACGTAAAATGGCGCTCCCGGGAGCAGGGTTGGAGTGTAATAGTCACACGCCTGCCTCGTTACTCTCTGAACAGTGAACACTCTTCGAAAAGAGTAGGCGAGCTATCGCGGGTGTTCATCCATGATCACACTTGGCTCCTTGATGAGCTTTCAGTAGAGCTTCCTGAACCCGTAGATGCTCGACAGGCGTTGACCGAGTAACATACTAGAACTACCTTCGTCAGCCTAGTTACATGTCGCCCCCTTGTTTATCAATTTCGGGATACGCCATCGGGGGTGCTGATAGGTATTCGAGATAGCGAAAATACACTGGAAAACAGACGCGGATCTCGACACTGACGCTGCTGCCGCGTTTCCTGAGCACCTGGAGGACTAGGAATTCCTTTAATTAGATTAGGAATGCAGCATGCGCTAATGAAAGTATACAGTTTTCACTGTTTTCAGGCATAAGCGTCTACATGGGACTACTTTGCCTTTAAAAATGGTACAAATCCTCGTTTTCTAGCCCATATCCAAAGGCCATATATCCAGAGTCTTTCCAGTGGCGTTTTCTTCTTTTCCGTGAGATTATGACAGAAGTCACGCAAATTTTCAAATCAGATTAGGGCTTTAACATAATATGTGTTTACCATATGAAATAGTATATTACCATGAGAAAAAAATATGATATGTTCAATGTCCACATCAATTACAATCGGAACAAGGTGGATAGACTACAACGGAAACACTCGTCTCTTAAGTACTTCGCAAACATAAAGCGTGGGAGGTTTCCCCCAAGCATGGAAGGACAGAAACACCCTGTTTATTACGTTTTTTCAATTGAATTGTTAGCATATGAACTCTATAACCCATGTCTGTTATTGGGCAGGGGGATTTGCGCAACAATGGCCGAGGAGGCGCTTAAGACAGCCCCCATTGTTCGCGACAGTTCAATAGCGTCACGCCACCGCCCCTTGCACCCCCTGCTAGGGATATACTCTCGCTACTCGCAGTTTCGAGCGTGTCGCGGCCAGGGGAAGAGCTCGGGTCACATACGACCCAGACATGGTTTATATGGTTATACTCTCCCTGCTGTGGATATTCGGAGGCAAATCTCTGATAAGCGCATGTCTTGTTTCCATGGTCACTAGAGACGAAGCAGTATTTCTTAATTAATTCTATAACCCATATGGCTGTTATTGGGCGGAGGGAATTTGCGCAACAATGGCCGAGGAGGCGCTTAAGACAGCCCCCATTGTTCGCGACAGTCCGGTAGCGTCCCGCCACTGCCCCCTGCATCCCAATGCTAGATGTATCCTTTCGCCAGGGGAAGAGCCGGGGTCACATACGAGCCAGATATGGTCTATAGGGTTATACGCTCCCTGATCTGGATAACGGACCCAGACATGATCTAGTCCATAGGGTTCATGCAGGCGATGAAGCTTATGTGACAGTGGCAGATCCAGGAGATCTCGAAATGGGGAGAGAGCTATCGCAAAATACCGACATATCGATAGGCACTAAAATATCGGTTTCAAACAGATATATCGATATCAACATGATATATCAGTTAAATATTGAATGTTCACAGAAAAGGTCCAGCATTGCATACTGACCAACCAAAAACAGTATGGGTTTATAAACAATAGCGTGAATTGCGCGCGAAATGCGCCGAAATTGTTTGGGTTTATAATGAACTTTTTTCATTCATTAACACTTTCTTGACCATTCTAAGAAGGGGTGGGCCCCCAGGCCTCCCGCTGGTCCGCCTCTGTATCCGCCCCTGCATGGCAAGACGGGAATTTCATCAATAAAATTAACCTCTAAGATAGCCAACTAATTACCATATATGGCTAGGGGCGGACAACATGTTATAGGGGCTATTAATCAGTAGATAATATATTCAGTTACCCATTTCCTATTACTATTAGGCGACGGGTAGGCTATTCTCCTTTCTGTCTATAATTATATATTGCCGGTTATTACCTGTCTGGGGGAGTTCCATAATTAATTCTCAGTTTGAATTTGAATAATAATAATAAATAATATAATTAATGATCCTAATGTGTGTGTGTATCCGCAACCTGACCGTGAGTGTGTGTGTAACCTAAAGGAACTCAATGCCAATGCGTTTTTATTGAAACTGAAATCTAGTTAGTTATATTCACGATATCAGCACTATAGTATGAACAGGGTTCATCTATATGGACAACCTACATACCAACAAGGTGCTATGTTATACATGACGCAGATTCCATGGGACAAGGGGGCAGTCGCCCTTCGGACAAAAATCTAAGCGGGCAATGCCCCCTACAAAATCTGAGTGAATTAATATTTTATTTGGTCAATATCAAACTGAGAACTGGTTTCACACCAAAACCAGGTTCATTTACCATAGGCGCGACCACCGGAGGCATTCTCAACATTTTTTTCTTCGCGCGCTTCGCGCGCGGATGTCGTGGTCTTGCAGGTTGATTTGACTATTGGATATGTATCTTTGCTTCTAAACAGTAATACATATGCATACGTTATGTTCACTTTGCCGACGGTGCATTTACAGTCTGACGTCTATGAACATGATATATGCAGATGATTCAGCGGCTGTTTGAATGAGTTGAATGTTTGAATGAGAATGAGTGTCCTTAGAATGATCAAGAAAGCGTTAATTATTGAGAAAACTAATCTCCAAGTTTAAATTACGAAATTTTTGGCGCGCCCCGCATGCAGTTTACTGTAGGCCTACTGGTAAATCAATAACATTGTTGGTTCGCCGGTATGCAATGCTGGACATTTTCTGAGAACATTTTCTAATATGGATATTTACCGATATATCGATATTTACCGATATATCGATTTGAAACCAATATTTTAGTGTACACCGATATCTTGATATTTCGAGAATTTGTGCCCCCTCAAACTCAGAAAAAGATCCGTGCCCCTGAAATAATACCACATTTACCACTACACTATACTATTACATACTACCACATACCACCACATTAAATACCACATTTGAATAATATAACGTGACCTTTTCATAGATATGTTAGTCCAGGTTAGATGATATGTTCTGTATTGCTTTATTGGTAATTCAGATCACGGCTATAAAGTTAACAGTAGCCGATATTAACGAAGAATGTTCGTTAATATTCATCAGCTCTTATTTCGTGCCATAATTATTTTCGATCGTGGTCGCCCGATTTTCTATATGTCATTAATTACCATTCTAGAGTGTCGAGTAGGTTAAGCTGTTAAGGATTATATTTTCCTTTGGCAATTATCGGTCTCCTACTGTTCATGGTAATTTGTTAGTTCTGAGAGGGCTTTGAAATAATGCATTGAACAGGGCTTGGCGGTCTCCTTCATTAGACGAACTGACACACAGGAAGTCACCCTGCATTGGTTGTTGTCTTTGCTCCGTGTGTAGAGGAGTCGATGACTCTTCTCAGAGTCATTTGTTTTAGTAATCAGATATAGACCACGGGACGTGACATGCCTATATGCACACACTATATTATACCAAAAACAAGCAACAGTAATTTTACATGAAAGTATATAATACAGTCCGTGAGTGAATTAGTAATTGGGTAAGTCGGTCAGCGAGTCAGTCAGATAGTGAATGAGTGAGCCAGCCAGTCATGTAGTCAGTCTGGCAGTTAGTCAATAAAACATTCATTCAGTGCGTCAGTTAATTAGGCAGTCAATAAGTTAGTCATTCATTTCTTCGGTCAGCAGTCAGTCAATTAGTCAGTCAATTAGTCAGTCAGTCAGACAGTCAGTCGGTCAGTTAATCCATCAGTCAATCAGTCAATCAAGGCAGCCAGTCAGTCAGACAGTCGGTTATGTAGTCAGGTAGTCGTTAAATTATTCAGTCATTCATTCCTCCAGTCGGTCAGTGAGTCGGTCGTTCGGTCAGTCAGTCACTCAGTTAGTCAGTCAGTGAGTCAATCACAGACATACAGGCATACAGACAGTCAGTCAGTCAGTCAGTAAAACAGTCAGTCAGTCAGTATCACGTGATGAATGAGCGAGTCAGTCAATAAATCAATTAATCAGTCAATCAGTCAGTTAGCCAGTCAGTCAGTCAATCCGACAGTCAATTAGGCAGTGAGTCAACGAGTCAGTCAATTAGTCCGTCAGTCAATCATTCAGCCAGTCAGTCAGTAAGTGAGTTAAACAGACAGACAATCAGTGAGTGAGTGCGTGCGTGAGCGAGTAACACTAATTTGTAACACTAGGCCTAAGATGCCCTTTCCCAATAAATATTTTTTGATATTTTTCGCATATCATTAACATAATACGATGTAATGAGTTTTCCGATATAATGACAATTTCGGTGTAATGCTTTAGGACATAATTGATTTTCGAACGTTTTGGACATAATTGATTTTCAGATTTAATGACTTTTTGGATATGACGTTTTGGATATGACTTTTTGGATATAATGACATTCGGGATATAATGACTTTTCGGACATAATTAGTTTTTGGATATGACTTTTTGGACATAATTGATATTCGGATATAATGACATTTGGGATATAATGACTTTTTGGATATAATGACTTCTGGGGTATAATGACTTTGGGCATAATTGAGTGGCACAAACGGTGTGCCATAGCCATGAGCAAGGCTGTTTTATAACGGTGCAGTTATCTCTATTCACCTCTAGACTCGATCACAAGAACATTCACCTGGCTCTTTATGGTGCCAGCACACTGACACATCAAGCACCTATACATCAATCGGATTGACAGCTTCGGTCAGACAATCTGGCGACATCTTCTAAGGATTTCCTGGAGGGACTATATTAGCAACGACCACTTCAAAGCGCTCATGGGCGATAGATCGTGTCTGTCAGCTGATATTGTGTTAACACGGAAGGCCAAGTGGTTTGCTCATGTCAACATACAAGGGGGTCCCGCTGCTATAGTGGTGGATGACATGCCTACTGGCTGACGGCGCATGCGAGGCTGTCCAAAGGCCGGCTGGATTGAGGACCTCAAGAAATGGACAGACCTATCATTGGAGGATCTCAAAGTGGCCGCTATGCAGAGGTAGCCCATCACGTCTAATGCGATTCCACAAATGAAAACTTAAAAATTTACGAGAGAGGCGTAAACGTTTTCAACACGGCGTTCAATGATGACGGATGATGCTCACTCCACTATGTGGGTCCTGATGTAGCGCCCTAAACACATTGTGGTCAAGGATCCGAGGTACCATTTACTTTGTTAGAGGAACTTACCACCCCTCCGTAAGCATAAACCATGGATACGCCAATGCTTACCACAGGGCCTAAAATATGAAAGCCAGCCCCAGTGCTCAATACTAGATAGTTCTTGTTTCACAGAGTTTATCAATAGCCAGGAGCTAAACTCGGAGTAGTAACCTATATTATATTATACTATAATATATATAGGCCTATACTATATATATACTATACTATATATATATATACTTGATGTGATTTACGTCTCATTTCTCCTCCTATATATTTCTAATGTCGGCATATTTTCCATGAAAATATATAGCATACCAATGATGAGCCCAATCAAAGTTCACTTAGCATGACTGTAGCCGTAAAGTTACGCCTCTGTTCATCCTAACGTAACTTTGACCTCCAGCAATAACAGCAGGAATCATTTGAACAATAGCTTATGAGAAATATGTATATCCCAAGTTCCATTAAAATAGGCTACACCATAGCGTGCGTGTAAATATACAGGCTCCATTAGATGGAACATTATTACAATAGGTCAGACCAGCATGTTGGTATGAGCTTAAATTGAAGCAACATCCCAATACTTACTGGTATTGTTCCGACTTCTGGGGGTGGCTGTGATAGAATGAAAAGGAAGTAAACAGTATAAGAATATAGCTATGTTTTGTGTCAAATTATTAACACATGCCATGTAACTGGTAGTCACAAACATGGGAGAGGGGAGGGGGGGGGGCACTTGTGGCCATACATTTTGAGAGATACATATACAAATTGTCATTGGCGTACGGGACGTTTTTGCTGGGAGGACTGAGCCGTTTTTTGCCGGAGAAAAACTTGAATTTCCCGAGAATGACAGAGTATAAAACAAAGTGAAAGCCCGACTTTTTCCAGTACTTCTGCCCGAGAAATTGGTTTCGCCCCCAACTCCAGGGGGAGGGGGGGGGGGGCTGCAGCCCCCTCGCCCCTGACTCGTAAGCCTAATAAAATTGTTACAAGTTTGCCAGAAGAAGAGCGTATATTTTGCCCGAATGTGGGGAAGGGGCTGCAGCCTCTCCCCGCCCGTTACGCCCGTGGTCACAAGATGTGTGTAAATTATACGATTAGTATACTATATAGCGTATTTATGTTTACTTGGACCATTCATCTATTCCGTATGCCGGTTCTTTTTAACATAGAACGTCAGTTGTTTGCACTTGAAGGCACGAATTGATGGCGATGGACGTAATACGTAGCATAAATGTTCCTCATACCATGGGTGTCAATTTTATGCGGGTCAGGGGGAACTTGTCCCCCTCACGTATTGTGAATTTTCCTGTAATTCAGTTGTTTGGTCATCCGGATAGTGAGGTGGCTAAGATTCAGAGAGTGCGAAACTTATGCTCGACTTATTCTTCGAGTTCCGCGGCATGTTGGCATGTGCACATATTACACCTATACTGTACCAGCTCCACTGGCTCCCAATAAAGCAGAGAGTTGCATTTGAAATTCGTTCATTCACTTACAAGGCTATTAACTGCATGGTTCCTGATTTCATCTCAGAGCTGGCTCCGCTGTATATTCCTCCTAGAGCTCTAAGGTCGGCATCCGAGCGTCGCCTTAAGACAACGGCACGCTCCGCAATTAAGTTCTACGGTTGTCGTTTATTCGCCTCGGCTGCTTCTTGTTTGTGGAATGGTCTCCCAAACTCTGTTCGTCAGGCCCCGTCACTGGCCACTTTCAAGTCTCGTCCCAAAACATATCTTTTCACTGAACATTTCTGCCAAGTTGACTTTATTATTTTCTTTGCTTTGTTGTGTTTTCGGAACATACCTTCTTACTTATACATCTGAAAATACACAAAATTTAAACATCGAAAGAATAAATATAGATTATAGCTGTAAGTTTGAGTTTTGAGTGTGGAAGACTTCTAGGTAAATATTATGTTAGCAGCGTTTTTTACGAAAGTATTTTGTATGCAATATCACAACAACAAAAATACATCAACACAAAATGGTTCGTAGTAGAAGCCTATTACACTAAATCCTCATCATTTGATATGAAAGGAAAGAAAAGAGAACAGAAACAGCACAGTGGCTATAAGTCACTTTCAACCCTCTCTCTATAGAGTTGAAACGTTTGTGAACATAATATGGAACTGATATGTTGTAGCTCTGAGAAAATAAGCTAACCTGTCGCCATGTCCGGCCAGACGTACACCCAAGATTTGACTTATGACAATTAAGCAAGTCTGAGTACCATATATTGATTCTCAATTGCATGGCAGTATAAGCTAACAGGGCTGGATATCTGTGTATAACATGTTGTCATGTGAATTCGAGTAGGTTCTCTTAAACAGAGGTAACACTTGTGTCCAGGTAATGTATTAGGCTCACAAAAACAAAAAGACACTTTTCTTTGCCAAATAGTTCAAACGATGATTTGAATTTAGAGTTGGTTTCCATGTGATGACAGTCAATTTAGTCAATTTTCTTTTAGGTAAGCTCTGACTGAGACAGTACATAATTTCAACATAAACATTGCTTTATTTTACCTCACGTGAAAATATTGACTTGAGTGTAATTTCAATTGGGATTGTTTGTTCAAATCTCGAGTCATGATTCTTCAATTACACAAAGTTAACGAGTTTGCATTTCAGCTCAGAAGAGATGAGTAAAATGGTGTTATTTGTTAATAACAATATCAACATATGTTGAAGAAGTTATGAATGTTGCATTGAATTAAAATTTAAGTATGGACGATGAAGTTATGTTAATGAGAACAGGCCCTTGTTAGGCAGCCTATGGGCGCGAATCCCGGTTGGGACAGCCGGACGGGACGGGTCCCCGCCAACTTTTCAGTGGTGGGGACATGATATACACTTTCCCCACCACTTTTTTCTTGACCAATGTTTTTCAAAACGTTGTATTTCGGGTTCCCCAGTGTTGAACTTTGGCACAATTTTATCAGTCAGTGTGAAAATGGCATGCTAAAGACAACCATATATATGGTGCGCCGTTGTTCTGGCTGCCCACTCTCGCCTGCTCTAATTTATTATCAATTTTTGCTGCCAATTCGAACATATTTTAGTGGAACATTTTATTGTAGTTGTGGTTTTTACTGTTTGGAACAATTTTACGGACTTTTCTACAATTTAACGTTTGTCCAGAACTTGTTTTCATGTTTATGTGCTGGCCAGTTTTGTGCACTCTCTGACAAATGTTTCAGCCTATCACACACCTGTATATGTTTTACTCGTTTACCACGGGGAGTACCGGTATGTTCTATTCAAGCTGCCAACTTCTTCAACTACGTTTTCATTGCACCGCTACTTCGAAATGGTTGAGTGATTCCATTATTCGGCTCAAACGATTTGGCATCTTGAACAGTGGGATCAAGAAGACCCATTGGGGTGTCTGTGCTGGACGCCGCGTGCAGTATTTAAAGGCTGTCTTGTGTGGCATATCGTCTTTTACGAGGTAGGAACATCTAGTCTGGGGTGTTTTAGCCTTGATAGTTTTTCTCGGTTGCATTGTTTATTGTTTTGAACTGGGTGAGCCATTGCATATTTCTTAGATGGTGTGAGCATCTTGTTTTTTCGTTCTGTATTTCTGGTAACTGGGTTGTGTT